>MCJB01051144.1:2215-32289 GCA_002018475.1 Nicotiana obtusifolia | reverse complement strand
ATGAAACGCCTTAGAATCCGGCATGCCCCAAAAAACTACGAACACCTTGGTGGAGGGAGCTTAGAGATGATTTCTATCTTAGCTTTGTCTATCTCTATGCCATGCCTTGAGATTTTATGTCCCAGAACAATACCTTCATCCACCATGAAGTGGCATATTTCCTAATTCAGCACAAGGTTGGTCTCTTCACATCGCTTGAGCACTTGTTTAAGATTACTTAAGCAATGCTCAAAAGTCTCGCCTACCACCGAAAAATCATCCATGAAGACCTCAAAAAAATCCTCCACCATATCGGAAAATATAGACATGATGCATCTCTAGAAAGTAGCCGGAGTGTTGCATAAGCCAAATGGCATTAGGCTAAAAGCAAATGTTCCATATGGGCATGTGAATGTTGTCTTCTCTTGGTCCTCCAAAGCTATGTTGATCTGATTATAACCGGAGTATCCGTCAAGGAAATAATAGAAGGACTTTCCCGCTAGCCGATCAAGCATTTGATCAATAAAGGCATAGGGAAATGGTCCTTGCATGTGGGATTATTTAGTTTTCTATAGTCCATGCACACCCTCCATTCGGTTACTATTCTTGTTGGGATAAGCTCGTTCTTCTCATTTTTATCACAGTCATGCCTCCCTTTTTCGGCACGCATTGCACCGGGCTCACCCACGAACTATCAGCAATTGGGTAAACTACCCCAGCATCCAACCATTTGATTATTTCCTTCTTTACTACTTCCTGCATTGACGGGTTCAACCATCGTTGGTGTTCCACATTCGGTTTGGTCCCACTTTCTAATTGAATCTTATGCTCACAAATTCCAGTAGGGATCCCACGAATGTCCGCAATTGTCCAACCAATGGCTTGCCTATGCTCCTTCAAAAATTTCAACAATTGTTCCACCTGCACATCATTCAACAAAGAAGAAACAATTACTGGTAAAGTATTATTTAAGCCAAGAAATTTATACCTCAAGTGCGGAGGAAGTGGTTTGAGCTCTAGTTGTGGTGGCTCAATAATAGACGGCTTTGCAGGAGGTGTAGATCTATTCTCCAAATCAAGAGAAATCTTTGGTGAAGTATAAGAGTAAGATCCACGCCCCTCCAATGCATTCACCGACTCCATAAAATCATCCATATCATCATCGTCAAAGTTTACCAAGACAGCCGCCAATGCTTCATCTAGGCATTGTTCTTCCATCTTCATCTCAACAGCCTCATCCACTTCGTCAACAATACCAATCCCTGAAATGCTCTCATACTTATCTGGTAGCTTCATACCCTTACTAGCTTGGAATGTAACTTCTTCATTGTTCACTCAGAATTTAATTTCATTACGTTCCGAAATCCATAAGGGCTCTTCCAGTGGCTAGAAATGGTCTCCCCAAGATAATAGGGATTTCTTTGTCAACAGCACAGTCAAGAATTACAAAATCAGCTGGTATATGAAACTTCCCAACTTTCACAATCACATCATCAACAATTCCAACCGGTCTCTTGATTGAACGATCAGCCATTTGCAACCTCATACTCGTTGGCCTTGGCATTCCTAATCCTGCTTGCTTGTAGATGGCAAGCGGCATTAAATTGATGCTAGCCCCATTGTCACAAAGGGCCTTTGCAAAATCATGCATCCCAATAGTGCAAGGAATAGTAAATGCTCCCGGGTCTTCTTTCTTCTGAATGGGGTTTGTAGCAATAATAGAGCTAACCCGGTGAGTCATACTCACCACCTCATTCTTGGTGGTTCTCTATCAGATCTTTTAAGTATTTAGCACAGCCAGGCATTTCTTGAAAATCCTCCAAGAACGGTATGTTCACAGATAATTGCTTGAGAATATCGTAGAACTTCTCAAACTTGCTATCATCAACTCTTCTCGCAAGTCTTTGAGGGAAAGGAGGAGTGGTTCTAGGAATCGGTGGAAGAATGTTTGATGTTTCTTCTGCCTTTTCCTTCATCCCTTCTCGGGTCTTTTCTCATATTTGCACAACCTCCAGAGTTTTCTCCACTTCAACAACATTAGGCTCTTCAACCTCAACTCCTGTTTCAAGTTTTTCCACATCAACTGCTTGCTCATCCTTTCCTTGCAGTATCTTCCCACTCCTGGTAGTGATTTCCATGATATGAGAAGTTGGGCCACTCCCACTTCCCTTTGGATTTGCAATTGTATCACTAGGGAGTGTTCCCTTCTGCTGTGGATGTTGCTCACGAGAAAGATCTCTCATTTGCAATTCCAGTTTTTGAATAGCCGCAGTATGAGAGCCAACCAACTCAGTCATGTTCCTCGTTAAATTATCAGACTTTTCTTGATTTTGTAGTATCCTTTCAAGCATGCTTTACAATTTAGACTCACTAGAGGAACCTTGAGTTGAGTACTGACCCTTTGGCGGAACATAAGGATTGGAACTTCGATTTGAAAAGTTGTTGTTGTTGTTCCAGTTTCCTTGGTTAGAACCACTTTGGTCATTTCGCCATTGGTGGTGACCTTGCCCTTGCGGGTTTGATCTCCATTGATTCTGAGAGCCTTGACCTTGGTAGTGCTGCCTCTGGTACCCTCCTTGAGAGTTATTGACATAGTTTGCCTCCTCATAATCTTCATTCGGTACCGGCTGCACATTCTCAACCACATTCACTTTTTTCTTCTGATTTTCAGTGAAAAGCTTTGTCAACACATTGACATTCGTAGCAAGATCTGCAATTACTTGGTCTCGCTCTTGATTTTCCTTGATCAAGTTGCTCAAGGATGGAGAGCTAATTGCAATTCCGCCTGTGGAGTCCTCAGAATGCCAAGCTTGGTTATGCTTTTCCATTTTATCCAATATTTGAGTCACCCTAGCGAAGGACTTATCCATAAAAGATCCAACAACTGCATTCTTCTCTATTGACTGGTTCATAGGATCCAAACCCATGTAAAATTTTTCCAACAAGATGGAATCTGGAAAACCATGATTTGGGGACCTTACCAAATATAGTTTAAAGCGATCCCACGCTTCATGTAATTGTTCTCCTGGTAGTTGTTTGAAGAAGAAAATCTTATCTCTGAGCTCGGACTTCTTGCTTTGTGGAAACCATTTCGACAAGAACGCTTGGACAAGTTCGGGCCATGAATGAATTGAATTTGGAGGAAGATTCTGGAGCCATTTCCTCGCATCCCCAGCTAAAGAATATTTGAAGCATCTCAACCTTAGGGCATCGTCGGAGACATTTTTCTGCTTATGCATTGCACATACACCCAAGAAATTTCTGAGGTGTTGTGTTGGATCATCATCAATGGAATTTCTGAAAAATCCCTCAGCTTTAAGCATAAGAATTAATCCGTGTTCCACTTTGAAGGTTGCAGCACCAATAGCAGGAGGTACAATAGCATTTGTATCCTCGATATACTCCTCAATGTCCGCAAAAGGATCTCCTCTACCTCCACATCATCTTCATGGTCCGACATATTTTCCTATCAACACCAATCAAAACAAACAAAGTGTGATAGAATAGAATCAGACGTACAGTAAAGTATACACTAACTAGTAATTTCAAAACCGTATTCCCCAAATATAATAACCCAACAAGGTTGGGATTGAATCCCATAGGGAATAGGTGTGAAACTTTTACCTAATTAGTGTAGTACTTAACTACAATCGTAATTCTATCAAGTAATCGTAACAGAAAAATGAGTTTAATTTAAGTTTAAATGAAGACTAATTGTAGTATTATGAATAAGAATAATATGATTAAAGAAACCAAGGTTGTATCCCCCTTGATGAAGTATAATGCTATCGATATCAATATTATATATTTCCAACGGAAGAATCTTTTGACATGAAATTGATGCCTAATTGACTACCCAATATTTTCCAATAGTTGGGTAATATTTCCTCTTTATGATTTTCTCAAATACAAAAGAGTTGTGATTAAGAACAATCAATCTATGCCAAATTAAAACCCACTTATTCCTAAGCGATTTTATTAAACAAGGTTTAAAGCCTTGAGTCTTTGTTATTTACTTCTACCAAATTCTACCTCGTTTTCCCAAGCAAAGGTGGGATTAAATGGCGTTTGTTAGTGTTTGCAACCACCAACAATTATTTAAAGAATAAGAAGTAAACAAATATCAATCAACCGTTGAAACTAAATTCAATATCAAAACTCCAATAACATCATACCCATTTACGGTTTACAACCTTAGCGTTTAGAATTAGTTACTCATGCTGAAAACTAAAGTTGAAAGAATAGTAATTGTCATAAGCTTACAAAATAGAAGGTAATTGATCCAAAAAGCTTCCCCAAAATCAAATAACTCAAGCCTAGTACTTCATGCTCTAAATTCTGACAAGATACCCCTCACAAAACCCTATTAGACCTATTTATAGAGGCCCAAAAATCGAGGCGAAATTTGGATTGATTTTCCCCTGATGTAAACAATGCGACCACATTTCTATCGCATAACAGAAATGCGGTCCGCAAATCGTACACGTCCGTCGCAGATTTCACCCATGGATTTTGCCTTCTCGCATTCCCGATTCGCGGTCCGCATTGAAGAAATGCGGCCGCCTTTTTGCATCGCAATTCCAGCAAGCCATAAACTTCATGCTTGATCTGCGGTTGAGTCTGCGGTTCGCATACCAATTATGCAATCGCAGATGCGATCGCATTCCTTACCCTGAACTTCACCCAAAACTCTACTTGTGTCTACAATTCCCAAGTGCATGTCTGCGGTCCGCATCTTAGTTATGCGGTCGCATATGCGACCGCATTCTTGACATGAAAATGTGCCTAGAGGTTTGTCTTGGTTTGCGATTTTATTGTGAGATATGCGGCTCGCATGTGATGTTTGCGACCGCATATTCACCTCTGCGACGCTTTTCAACTCTTTTCTTGTCTTTAGTTGGCTTTTTGAGCTCTTTTCCGTGCTTTTAGATCCTTACACTTGATATACTGCAAATACACTAAAATTACATAAGTATCGAGGAAATTTGCACGTAAAACAAGTTAAAATCCAAGCAAGTAGTATCAAAATGTGCCGAAATTCTCCGGCACATCAGTCTCAACAGGACTCTGTAGCCTCAAATCACACACCATCATACCCGGCAACCCAAGGGATCGGTAAACGCTTCACATCATGTCTTGTCATACCCAACTGATCAGTGGTTGCACAATAAATGTCGTACTCGACCAACTATGGTGCAACTCAATAAAGTAAAATAAATACATATATATAATTATAATGCAAGATCAGTTTCAAGAGATATCAAGATTAAACTCTGAATGAATCACATTTTCCAACCTCAAAATACCATCTGGGAACATACCAGACATGAAAGAAAATATCATCGATAAAGAACATACAAGAATATGAACAACGTGATCAAGAAAGGCTTAGAAAAGTTCAGGCCTACAACATAAGGATCATTTAGAAAGAAACGTTTACATCAAGCCATTCCAAGAAAGAAGGTTGCCTTACATACCTTTTTGAAGAACTAACTAGGCTTTCGGGGTTCTTACAGTTCTACGGTGATTATCTTCACTTCCAAGGAATGTCAAAATCTGTATAACTAGAAGAAAAATGACTCAGTGATGATCACGAGATTCTTTACGTTAAATTATGCTAGCTTCTCCCTTGATTAAGCCTTGAATCGTTTAGGAGTTCTTAGAAAGATTTTGTTGGGACCGTTAAACAAAAGCTGGTAATCTTGTGTAGAATGTAAAAAAAAAAAGAAAATTGTACTACATTTGATATCAAATATAAAAACTCCACCACTCCAAGTGCAAAACATGTCGCCCTGCACCGGTCACTACGCCTGGTGGAGCAGCTGGCGCAATCTAGTGAAATGTAGTCACCTTTTTGTCCCACTAGCGTGTCGCCGGCCGATTGGTTGCGCTAGATGCCAAACCTATCCATCTTCAGCTTCATGGGTGGGAAAAATGTGGAGTGTAACACTCCACCTCTAGCTGGCTGTGCAGGTGGAGTGGCATCTGGAGCGGGAATTATAGCCTGAGCACCCTGCTGAGGTACACTCGTTTGAAGCCTGGTACAATCTCTCACCATGTGCCTAATATCACCACACTCGAAATAAACTCTCTGCTAACGTGGCTGATGGAACTGTGTCTACCCCATATGACTGGAATAACAAATGTGAGAACCCAATGTAGAAGGTGGACTGAAGGATGACTGCTCGATATGAGTGATCTAAAATCAATGGCTAGCTGGAGCACTACGTGAAACATGAGGTGCAGAACTAGTCGACTGACAAAGCCTCTACCAGGATTTAGCCATAGAGTAGAAGCCACTAAGTCCTCTAGGATCACTAGGCCTCTTAGCCTCCCTATCCTCCGTCTCATGATGAAATACAGTCTCGGTCTCCATCTCCCGTGCCATCCCAAATCTGAGGTTTTAGGCGAGTCCTTCAACAAATTTACGGACTCTCTCTCTCTCTCTCTCTCTCTCTCTCTCTCTCTCTCAGTGGAAAACAAAGGAGCTACAATGGGGGATAACTCTGTAAACTTCATATCATACTAACTTATCATACCCTCCTGGCACAAATGCTAAAACTCGCTGCGGGTCTGTGGGATAAAGTCCTCTAAGAAAAGATTCAAGAATAGGGACCATGTAAGTGGTGGTGCACCAGCTGGCCTACTCGCCTCATAAGTATGCCACAACCTGCATGCCGACACTGTCAACTGAAAAGTAGTAAAGTCAACCCTACTCGACTCCACAAAACCCAAGGTACACAGAATACGATGACATTGATTCAAGAAACCTTGCTTCCTCAAAAGCCCCTCTATTGAATTGGGGACGACGAAGTCTTTGAAACCTCTCCAAACTCTTTTGCCCTTCTACAGACACGACTGGCCCTACCTCGGGCAGAACTGAAACTACTAGTAGCGCAGGTAGAACACTCGGTGTCTGATAAACATGATCCCGCTGCTCGGGTGTATGGGAGGCGGGAGTCTGGGCGCCTCCCCCAGCCTGTGAAGTAGCCGGTGCAACTAGAATCAACCCTGTAGGCCAAGCTCCCAGATATACTCATGAAGTGAGCCAGGATGTTCTAAATCCCTAGTGTAGCAATGGGACGCTCAGGTGCCCTAGTAGGTCCTACCTACTCACCATGATCAAGATCCTGCTCCTCAACTGGAGCTACTGGTGGCTCTACCACTGCTGCTCTAACAAGGGCTCTAGCTGTGGCACGTGTCCTACCTCGACCTCTACCTAGGCCCCGACCTCTCACAGCTCTGACAGGGAGCATTAGTGCCTGCTTAGCTGATCCTGAAGAGCGTGTGCTCACCATTTGTGAGAGAATAGAAGAGTAGATATTAAAATTTTGCACGATAATGAATGAAAGAAAATAAGGTTTACTAATAGACCGGTAGACCCCTAAAGATAAGTACAGACGTCTCTATACCAATCCGCAAGACTCTACTAGACTTCCTCAGGAATCGTAGGACCTATGAACCTAGAGCTCTGATACCAACTAGTCACAACCCAAATCCCACCGAAGGGGTCATGATGGCACCTAACCTCTAAGACTAAGTAAGCCAATCACACGATGATACAAAACATTTAAATACGATATAATAACTCTAAAGTTATAATATAAACGGTGAAATTAAGTTTCAATGAAGCCGAAACATAAGTACATAAGTCAACACCCCAAAACAAGGTAATATCGAGTAATGAGCTCTAAACGAGTACATAGTGAGTCTTAATAAGTACAATACTATTTGAAAGGAAATACAACAATATAAAATAAGAGAAGGGGACTCCAATGGTCTGTGACATCCATGCAGCACTACCATGAATCCTCACGATCCGCCACAAGCTCACTCAATAAGTAACAAACCTAGCATTAGGTTGAAAGCAGTGACGAGCTCGGAAGTCAGTCAGAGTCCAACACCAATAGCCAATAACAGTTCATATCAGTGTAATGAAGACAACAAAGGTATATAACTAAGGATAGGTAATGCTCAGCTAGTTCACAAATACGAGTAAGTAGACACTCTTTTCAATTATAACAGTCCAAGTCTAAGTCTTACCACCGAAATCAGTTAACCATGATTTTATCAAAGAACTATGTTTTTCCCAATTTATAACATCAGATAAGACTTTTCAATTATCAGTTAGCATGAGGAAAATGCCTCTCTATGCCTACATGTCAAGTATACCAAGTAATCAAATATCGTGTCATTGTCTAGCATGACGAAGGTACATTTCTACGCCTATAGGTAAGATATATATGTCAAGTACTCCATTTAACAATGAACTCATCAACTACACACAATATTAGCACACTCTAGGTGCCTGGCAAAAATGCCCCAACAACATCACCGTGGATCCATCGAATACTCACACTTAGCACTGTACGGGTGCATGGCATAACTGCCCATCATCAAAGCACGTATATGAAATATTGTGCCTGCGCCCACTGCTGGCATGTTAGACTTTGGAGGGGCGGATCCTACCCAAGCACTAATCATAATCACTTAGCCAAAGTGGTGAGGGCCGGTGCCCGAGTAGCCTCTAATTAGTACGGCTTAGCCCAATATGGGGCCTGGCATACACGTCACCTCAATATCAATATAACCATTGTGGCGTGAAACCCGATATAAATGTCAATATAAATACGGCTCTATGACCCACATCAGTCATCAATTCGCTCAATTCTCAATATGCAAACATCTCACAGAAACATAATATATTTATATAACACAAAATATCACCATATGCCTCAATTATAGTCCAAACTTGTGTCACGTGTAAAGACGCCGATAAAATGTGAGATGACATATCAGAAGTGCTTAGAGACAGATATATAACATGCGGATGTAATTACCGTGACTGTACAATATGACTACGGCTAAAGCAAATAGCTCAACATGGCAAACATAGCCCTATCATGTCTCAAACAATTAAGCAGGTGGCCTAGAAATGATTTCTAGCCTGAATTATATCCCACGTAGTCACATAAATGGAGAAAACATGAAATCAAAGAAGCATGATAGCAAAACAAGGCATGTGATAGCCTACAAACTACCCGGATCATGAATACCTCGGTGCACACACCAACGCCCGCCACCTAGCATGTGCGTCACCCCAATCAAACTCAAATACCATGGTTCTCATAGATATTTACCCTTAAGTCCAAGTTTAGATATGTTACTTACCTCGAACAAACCAAATTCAATACCGAGCAAGCCAAATAATACTTTAGAAATGCCATCCGCGCACAAATCAACATCCAAATGGCTCGAAACTAGGAAAAATCAACTCAAATTCACCAAATAATGCCAAAGGAAACAAACCCAAATGATAAAGGTCGAATCTTTACTCAATTATTCAAAGTCAACCAAAAAGTCAAACCCTAGCCCACACCTTGAAACTCGACAAAAGTCACAAAACCTGACAACCCATTCAAATATAAGTCCAACCATACTAATTTCACTCAAACTCAAAAATTCACTTTTGGAAAGTTTAGAAAAAAAACCCCCAATTTCTCTTTAAAATTCATAAACCAAATGCCAAAATCGAAGATAGATTCATGAAATATAATCAATATCGAGTAAAAAATACTTAACCCAATACACGTGGTGAAAATCACCTCCAAAATCGCCCAAATCCGATCTCCTTAGCTCAAAATATGATAGAAAGAACAAACTCTCGAATTATATTGAATCTGCCCCAGCATTTTCGCATTTGTGGACCCAAACGCGCACCTGCGCCCTCGCATTTGCGAGAAATTCACGCATCTGCAATAGCCGTTGTTGTGGCCCCAATCTCGCATCTGCAAGAATCCCTTAACAGGCCGCTCCTCGCATATACGGCTGTTGACTCTGCAGGTGTGGTCCAAAACGCACAGAAGCACAACTCTCCAGCTTGATCAAACTCCGCATGTGCACACAACCAACTGCATGTGCGACAATACACCTGCTTAAATGCTTCGCAGAAGAGGAACTCACCTGGACGCCTCCCCTTCGCAAAAGCGATCCAAAACTCCGCATAAGCGGTACTGCACCTACGGCAATAACCACACAGGTGCAAGAAACCAGCACCAGAACTTCTCAAAGTGATCAGAACCATCCGAAACTTACTCGACTAACACTTGGGGCCCCCGGCACCCCGTCCAAATATACCGACAAGTTCTAAAACACAACACGGACCTACTCGAGGCCTCAAACAATACATAACAACATCAAAAAAATGAATTGTACCTTAAATCAAACTTAATGAACGTTTTGAACTTTCAACTTCCAAACTCGTGCCGAACCATATCAATTCAACTCAGAATGACCCCCATTTTTTCACACAAGTCCCAAATAACATAACAAAGCTATTTTAATTTCCAAAATAATAGTACAAACCCGATATCATTGAAGTAAACTCCCGGTCAAGCCTATGAACTTTTCAAACCTTCAAATTGCCAACTCTCGCCAATTAGCGCCAAAACCTTCTAAAACATCCCATCAAATCCAGGCATGCGTGCAAGTCCAAAATTACCATCCGCACCTAATGGGACCATCAAAACTCCGATCCGGGGTCAAATACACAAAAGTCAAACCTGGTCAACTCTTCCAACTTAAAGCTTCCTAGTGGAGAATTATTCTTCCAAATCGATTCCAAATCACCTGAAAATCAAAACCGACGATTCATACAAGTCATAATACAATATACGAAACTTCATATAGTTTAATGGAATGCAAATGATCAAAACGACCGGTCGGATCGTTACAGCTTCGTACCTTGAGACAATAACAATATCAATCACAATCGCACGACAGAAATCTCGTGCCGATACCCAATCAATCCGCGTAACATGCTCACATGTGCCACAATCATAATATATTCAAGATAACTAATCATCATCAAGAGGCATATCCTCATAAATCATCAAAAAAGTGCACATGGACATGATAATAATAAATAAATGTGGATAAGTGTTGAACATATAAGCACGACTACAACTAAATCAATTTTGCGATAATTTCACAAATGCCCAACTTGTCCAATTTAGGAAATTGTAATACTAAAACAAGATCTCTGGCATGGAACTGATAAGCTCGCGTAGTCATACGAGAATTACACATGTATCATAGAGAGAACACAATCAAATCAAGATGCAGCAGAAGCCTAGAGTCTAATCCAGTTATTTTAATACATAGCACCCACATATACGCCGGATTAAATATATTACAATTATAAAAATAAGGTCCTAGCCAAAGGGTTATTCCCTCCAAGATTAGGGAAGATACTTACCTCAAACGGGCTAAATCAATACTTCAAAAATTCCTTTCCTTTGAAAACCACCTCCGATAGGCTCAACTCTAGCCAAAAACAATTCAGTAACATCAAATAAAGCCACATAAAATAACCAAATTAATGAAGCTTCAATCTTTAATCAAATTTTCAAAAGTCAACCTGGGCCCACACGCTCAAAACCCGAGTCAAGGGGTAGATCTCGAGTACTCATAATCCCACGAGTCCAAATATACGATTAGATTTGAAAATCGAGTCCAAATCGACTCCCAAATCTCCCAATTTTATTTTCTTAAGTTGTAGGTAAAAACCCCCAAATTGTTCTTTAAAATTCCAAGTTTTAGGTATAGAAATCCATGGGGATCGAGATATAAAGCCAAATCCGAGTAAAAATTGCTTACCTCTAATATAGTAGTGAATTTGTTCTCCAAAATCTCCACCCCTCAAAATCTAGGGCTTAAAATATGAAATAATGGGTCTAAGGTTCCGAAATTAGAACTTTTAAAGTCTGCTCCAGGGATAGCAGTCACGAACACGGCCACTGCCTCGCCTTCGCGAAGCATAAAAATTACACTAGTCATTTTAACTCTACACGAACACGGTCCCCTCCACGGGAATGCGATGCACAAGCTCCCCCAGAACTGCGTGAATGCGACAAGCCTCACGCGAACACGACAAGCCTCTCAAGTCCTACTATCCTCCTACATGAACGCGGCTTCCTTGGCGCGAACGTGAAGGCTAACCAGCTACAACCCTTCGTGAATGCGAGTCCACTATCGAGATCATGAAGAAGAACTCCCTGCCTAGCTCAGAAGCACTCTGCAATCGTGTCACACCTCCACGAACACAAAGAAGGGTTTGACACTAGCAATAACCTGTAACTCCCAAAATGCTCTAGGTGGTCCGAAACTCACTCAAGCCGCCCAGAACTCCGTTTAATTACACTAACAAGTCCATAAATACTACTCGAACCTATGCAAATCTTCCAAACACATATGATAATATCATAACAATGAATCAAAAGCCAAAATGCAAATTGAACTTCTATTAAGTTCATGAATATTCAAACTTCAAACCAAGAGTCTGATTCAAGCCTAATCAATCAGGAACGAACTAAACTTTGCACACAAGTCTCAAATGACAAAACAAATGTATTCCAACTTTTAGAACTAAAATCTGAATCCGATATCACCAAGTCAATCCCCGATCAAACTTAGGAACTCTTCAAACCTTCAAATTGCCAACTTTCAGCAAATTGCGCCAAATACCTTAGGAGCCTCCAAATCTTAATCCGGACATATGCCTAAGTCGAAATCCACTATACAAACCTATTGGAATATCAAATCACTAATCCGAGGTTGTTTATACAAGAGTCAAACATTGGTCAACTCTTAAAACTTAATCTTACAACAAAGGAATTAAGTATTCTCATTCACTCTAAAACCTTTCCAGAACCAAACCGACTACCCCTGCAAGTCAAAAAACAACAACCAAATATATATAAAGCATCAAATAGGAAAAAAGAGCTCAAATATACAAAATGACTGGCTGGGTCATTATAGAGATCTGTTGGGTCAAGATAGGCTAATATTTGGATCATACCCCAACTTGCCCAACTCTTGCCAAGCTTTAATTAATGTATATTTTTTTTCTTATAAATTATTTAATTTACCAAATAAGATTTTTTTTTCTTTTGTTTGATCATATATAACTTATAAAGTAAAAAATTTCTTTAAAAATGTTTTAGTAAAGTTTCTCATGGATTAATTTAGGCTAAAATCAGCCTACTTTAGGTGAGCTGAAATGTGTTGGGTCAAGATGAGCTGACTTTAACAATGGGAAAGTCAATAAGCGACCCAATCTTGGGCGGGTTTGGCGGGTTTGATGGGTTTAGTCTTAAATATTTATCCCTAGTTCTAACCATGCTTTTATAAATTTAGTTTGAATAAGATGTGTTTGCAATAAATTTTCAACATATGAAAAATAACTGCAATCAGAAAAGAATAAATTAATTTTATCAATATATTGTGAGTATAATTTTATTTCTCCTTTGATTATTCTCTCTTGATGATTTACGTGATTCGAGGGTTGGAGCAGCATATTTTTCAAATGCAGGATGATGCATACCTCCTTGGGATGTATTTAATCTCCATGAAAGGATGTCTCTGTTAAAAGATCTTGTGGGTCTTCTTGAACTATTTGATTGTTTATATGTATCCGGGTACACCTTGATCCCTTTGTGAATATCCCATGAGTTTACGGATTTTCGATCTCAATCTTTGAGATACCTCTTTAAGGGAATATGTAACCCTTTTTCTATAGGTGTGAATTAGGATTAAGGTGGAGTAGCCTCCAAGAAAACCTGATGATGGGTTTTAGGGTTTTAAGAGCATGGATGAGCTCATCTTAAATTCGGGACCTAGCCCAAATTCGTATGAGTTTGACCCATTAAAATTTTGGTGTCTACAAATGCCCCCTACTTCAAGGCTTCTGGTGTGTTGGCTTGCTGGATCACGAAAATGAGTTTTGAAGTACCAACGAGGGTTACCACTTGTTTTTCTTCAAATTGAAGAGTAACTTATAGCAGTTGGAATCCTTGATCGTTATCAAGAACATGGAATTGTCGTGTCATTCCTTTCTAGAGATTTTCTCATTGTTTACACACCAGTAACTAAGGATTCCACAGTAATAGAAAATATAATATTTCTATTACATGTGCTATTTGGGTGATAACTAGAGAACCATCCACGTAAGGCCTTAGTTTCTTTCTTCTTTCAATCATGGTGATTCTTCATGCTAAGTGAAACCATTGATCTTGCCGTTTCTATAGTTTGCTAACACCTTTTATTTTCTTCAGCCTTTCCATTATTTTGAAGTGTATTATGTCTCAACTAAGGCTTCTTTGCAGCCGTGTCTTTATCTGTATGAAAAAGCAGCCATTGTGTTGAAAGAACCCAAACCTTCATAACTCTCATGAAGTCCAAAGGTGGAGCAACACTTTTAGCATTCATTCTCACGGCTTTCCGCCAGAGGAATCACTCGGTGCATTTTTCTTGTAGTTTTGCAGCTTGTTGAGGAACCACTTTGATATAAGACAAAAGATATTTTCCCCAATGATTGCAATCATCGTAATATATGTGATTGCGGTGATGTCCTTGCCCATTGCTCTCTTTTTTTTAAGGTCATCGCAGCAGTTGATTTTGAAATTTAGTTTCCAGGAGGAAGAGATGAAGGGCAGAACTTCCCCACTGAGCGTGTCAATTTGTTTGCAATAAATTTTCAACACAAAAAATAACTGCAATCAGAAAAGAATAAAGTAATTTTATAAATCATTTGTAAGTACAATTATATTTCTCCCTTGATTCTTCTCTCCTGATGATTTACGTGATTCGAGGGATGGAATGTCGGATGATGCAGACCTCTTTGGGATGTATTTGATCTCCATGAAAGGATGTCTCTGTTAAAGAATGTTGGGGGTCATTTTGAACTATTTGATTGTTTATAAGTATCCGAGTATATCTTGATCCCTTTATGAATATCCCATGAGTTTATGGAATTTTCGATCTCAATCTTCGAGATACCTCTTCAAGAGAATATGTTACCTTTTTTATAGGTATGAATTATGGTTAAGGTGGACTAGCCTTCATGAAACCCTTGATGATGGGTCTTAGGGTTTTAAGAGCATGGATGAGCTCATTTTGAATTCAGGACCTAGCCCAAATTCATATGAGTTTGATCCAATATATTTGGTTGTCTACAAATAATTTGTTTGCAATAATTTCTTAGAGCAGAAAATTAAAATTGCAATCACAAACATCTATAAAGAAAAAAAAAGAATTTTATTGATAAACATTACAGGTTACAACTCTATTTATCTCTTGATTCTTTCCTCTGATTTGTTATCTGTAATTTGAGGGCCTTAGAGGCGTATTTCTCGAACGTATTGATGATATGCATCTGCTTGATTTATTTGATAAATCAAGAAGCATGTAGCAGCACTCCATTTGGATCTTGAATGGTTCTAGAACTTTGAACAAGACATATTTGACATGTCTTTGATCTCTTAATGAATATTCCAAGAGTTTTATGGAATTTCAGAAATCGCATATTTGAACTCTTTGTGCATATATCGAGGGTTTTATGGAATTGTTAAGATGATTTTTTATGGACATATATAGCCTTGGCATGAATTAGGGTTTGGGTGGAGTAGCCACCAAGTAACCCTAATAGGCTCATCTTGTAGAAGGCCTAATCTAAAAAAATATTTATGTACTAATTTGACAAATTTTCAATATTTATAAGATGATCCAAAAAGTTAATGAATTTAAAAAGGTAAAAAATATATTTTATTTTTGAAGAAATGCCACGTGGAGAAAATTCTACGGGCAACGTGTGGCTCTCATCTCCGTCGGGTGAGGTTAGTAAGGGGGTAAATGATATGAATATTCAAGTCCAGAGGGAGTAATTAAGACAATACAAAGTTAGATGTGCACTTTGAGTGTTAACTGTGGCAAGTTTCCGTGAGATGCTGTTGATTCTGTTCGAAAATAGATGACCTTATTAATATTTCAAATCCAATAAATAGTTATTGCTATCGTTCGTTCATGTGCTTTCTCTTACCAATTGTTTCAAGCTTTACAATTTGTAGTCAATAAAGGAAGTATTCTGATTATTATATTGCGAACGAGGGATTCATCAATGCAGTGTATGTACCGTTAAAGAAGAAAATGAAAAGGAAGAGATAATTAAAAAGAAAAGAATAGAAAAATGAAGGATAATAAAACCAAGTAAGAGCTAATACTTGTCGATGTCCAGCTATTGTACAATCATTCTCCTATCATACAGAGAAATTTTAATTTTTCTCTCACATCCCAAAGAAGTCTTTAAGTTCATTATCTCGTCTTCATATTTTACAAAGATGAAATCATTGTACTACTCTATCATGGGGAGACATACTCCCACATCCGCCGCTTCAAGTAATCATAATCTTATTGTTCTTGAAGTAGAGACCCCAATCATGAGTCAAAGCAATGATAGAAAAGCGTACTCTTCCATTTATTCTTTTCTCTTTTTTTTTTTTTATTTCAAGATAAATGTGGAAAATTGGAAATTATAAATTGCTTTGAACTCTAAAGTAAGATTGTCTTTTAGTGAAAGAGTAAATAATAATTTAGTCCCTAGGATTTGGAAATTTGTACTAATTTAGTCCTCAAATTCAATCAATTTTTATGATGTCCTCAACATTGGACATTTATATTTAGATTGCCCGCCTATATCAGTTGGTGGTTAAAGAACGCAATTTCCAAATAGGCTCAAAGGGCAAATTGGAACTAATATGCAACTCATTAAGCGAAATATATTAATACTTAAGCACTCTCTTCTTCATTTTTTACTTTTGCATGTATAATACTGTTATAGATTACCGCAGATTTAAAGCCGACGTGGTCAATTTCCATTTAACATTTAAAAAAAAAAATTGAGTCATGCTAATAACGAAATAACTACAAGGACTAGATCCATACGAATTTCACATATTGATAATTCACTGTGGGGGTTTGCCTTCGACGCACGATGATATCTGTACTCATTGCTCTACTGATTAGGGGAGTCACAATGCAAGGACATAAAAGAGATAATAATAAAAATAGGGATACTTTCTTTGTTTGGGGCAATTATAATAATGATAACCTTTATTAGAGAAAAAGGCACTTGCCAGCCCTTTGCTGTAAGTGATCTTTATTTATGGCATGAAATAATAACATATTGATACGTTAGAGAAAATTCTATTTGAATTCATTTATTTTTTTTACCGATAAATTTGTGCTCGAAAATATATATAAAATAATAGCATGGTAGAGTGAAATTGAGTAATTTATGGTATAGTGCATGGATTACTCAATTTCACTCTACCATGCTGTCTATTAATTTTGTCTATCGACATATTGTACTGATTTGTCGTTTAAAATTATTACTAACAACAATATAAATATTTTTGCAATTTGTATCCAATTAAAAATTTATTATTTTAAGATAATTCTTTTAATATTTGAGAAGGAATGTTTACATGTATATAGAGACTAGATATTTATATGTAACTTTTGAAAAAATTATAGGCATTGGTATCGAGTACACGCGCAACCGCGCGTATCCTAAGACTAGTAAATATATATACGTATGTATATATGATTTTGCCAACTTACTATGTAATGTGAAGGTAGTATGTTAACAAGTACACAACTTTTAATTTTCCTAAAAATCCTCACTATTTTTTTGCCAACTAATTAAAACTAAGGGCCTTATTGTCTTTTTGACTAAAAATCTAAACTCATTTTCCCTTTCCCTCTTCTCTTCTCTATTCGTCTCTTTCCCGTTAATGGCCTCCATTTCTCTTATTTCTCTTCTATTTTTTGTTCACTTTGTAAGATTCAACTAACAGCAAAGGTTTACCTCCATCGTAGTTGTGGGCCTTTGTCCAGAAACCATCTGTCCTTTCTTTTACTTCTCCTGGGTTTGTTACTCTCAAACTAATTCTTCTCAATTATTATCACCCAAGAATGGATCCTTATAGCTGGTTAATGATCGCCTCATTTGTGAAGTTTTTGTACAATTAACCAATAGGCATATTTCGCTGGAGAAAATGGACTAATCCAAAGAAAGATAATGGGAACGCCTTACCCCACAATAACAAAAATTAAGCCCCATACGGGAGAGAGCGCGACCATGGAAGAACACCACTAATTGATGGCGGGTAATATCTGGCGGCTTGGAATTGGATCTAGATAGGGAAGAGAGAGCATGCTCTATCTGGATCCAATTCCAAGCCGTCAGAGATTACCTGCCATCAATCAGTGAGGTTCACCTCCGTGCGCCAGTCAAGCCCAGCACTTGACTTCAGCCTTTCAATACTTAGAATAATTTTTAGGACGTCTGGGACTTAGAATAAATTTAAGCAGCAAAGAAAGTAAAAGGCACATACGAATTTACAGAACTTTCTTCTCAACTTGCATTAATATGTTAATACAAGAACACAACAAAGCCAACTCTATATCCAAGAATAAAGAACACCCTAGTTTCCTGCCTTAGAAAGATTTCCTATGCTTGGGAATACATTTAGAAGTTTTTGGCACAATAAAATAACCACAAGTCTAAGTCTGCCTTTGCGACGGGCTGTGTGCACGTTTTTATAATGCAGCCTGCCCAATTACACTTGGCAACATCTAACCAAAGCAGTTGACAAGCCCCAACTGCTGGGAAAATCTGAACCAATCAAAAAGACAAGTTACAAAACGTGTCAGTCATGGCTACAAGTCAGTTTTACCGCAACATAACCGCTCAATTGGCCTCATGTGCACTGCACACTTGCGCGTACTGCTCAGTTGCGCCAAAGATTTGCATTATACCAAGTCTTGGGGGCTTGTCTTGACATCCATCCATCGTGCCAAGCTACCCACATGCCTTGCCAGCCACTTGCATGCCTTGGTGCACATGCCACTGCCCTTGCCTTAGCCATTCCATGCCATGGTCTTGTCTTGCCTTGCCTTGCCCATGCTTTTCTTTGCCTTGCCTTACCCATGCCTTTGCCTTGCATATGCCTTGGCCTAGACTCGGCATAGCTTTGCCTTGCCTTACCCATGTCTTTGCCTTGCATATGCCTTGGCCTAGTGTTGTCATAGCTTTGCCTTGTCATTGTCATGCCAACCCATACGTCCATGTGAAATGTACCTTGCCTCCGTTAAGGTGTATTTTTCAGTCCCGCATAGTCCGTCATGTCGAGTCGCCCGTCATGATGTTGCCCCAATGTTTCAGGTTGTGCCAAGGCCCTCATAAAAATCCATGCCACAACCCACATCCGTCAAGGAACATTGTCAAGGGCTAACACCTGCCACCTCAATAAGTTCTCTGGGTTTTTCACCCAAATTCTCTCAATTCACTTAATGCCCTAAAAATACAATTTTCAAGACCCTCCCGCCAAATTGCGCCATTCGTTGTACATACCTGGCAGAAAAAAAGGACCAAGCAGCTATTGCTATTCTCTAAAATTTCATACTATATGCATAATGGAGATAAGCATATAGTATTTTAGTATTTTTTTTATTTTTTAATCAAATTTTGGAGTTAAAAGAACTTTTTACTTTTGAAATAGAAGTGCCCGATGATGAAGGATTTTTTAGTTATATACTGGCTTTATGACTTTCGATTTGCTTCTGGCTTTTTGATTTGTAATGCAAATTTATAGTTTTATAACTTAATGTATTGGAAAAGTTATTTCTTTTGACAGGTTTAGAAAATACAACTTTTTAATAGTATCAGTGATTCGACAATAGGAGTTTCAAGAAGTCGTTATCCATGTGGTCATATTGGGTGCTTTATTAATGGAGATATAGTTGTAGGAACTACTACAATTTCAATTGAAGAACTTAGAAAAGAGAATGTTATTTATATTAGCAATGGTGATTTGCGAAAAAGGAAAGTGATTAATAGTGATGATGAGGCTTACAATTACTATATGAATTTTGGGGCCTAATATTGCTGGACTCTACTCCTCTCCCCGGGATCGCTTCGCTCTATGCCTAAAGCTTCAACGCAATCACTTGGATATAGGGATTTGACCTACCAACTGCAGGCTCAGGTGCGAGAATGGTATACGCCGCCTGCTGGCGCCACCTAATAATACGTGTTTATTAATCACCCACTTACTACAAGAATGTATCGTGATGAGAATCAAAGCAATCTTATGAATTTTCAATTCTCCTGTCTTCTTTGGGTCCTTAATAGAACTCAAAATTAGGTTTCTTCTATATATAAATTATATCTTTCTCTTCCTCAGGGATTGAATTAAAGGCGACTGAATGTGATGAAAGTTGATATGCTTAACACATGCAAGTCGAATATACTATTAATGCTTTCTCTTATAAAGGCAGGGGCGGAACTCCATTGCGTCACTAATTAAGGAGTTGGAAGAAATCAAGGTGCATTCATTTCATCATCTCAGTCTCTTTTCATATAAAGAGGTAGAAAAGATTCCGCCCTTCTACGCTCGAGTAGTGGATAGTGTATTATTGATAGCGTGTTATTGAATACTACTCTGGTATGAGTATCACTTTCTCTTCATTAACCCATCAACATCGTTGGGTAAGCTAAATCATGTTGATTGCTCTACTACTCCCATTGTTGGGAGTGATACTGTGAAAGAAAATCATCTCGTCCTTACCATTAAATTCTTTTTTATATGTTCCGTCTTTTACTCTCTTGTCTGTGAGCTCCTTAAAAAAAAAGGCCTGAACGCTAGTATAACTTTCGTCTTTGATTGGTGTCTTGTTCAGGACCTAAAGACGGGAGATCCTTGGGAGTGGACGTGAGGACAAGGGGATTGACAAAACAACCTTGAGACTTCTATTCTCATGTCCTCCACACAGGCCTTGAATGCTATTTTTTATAATGAAGTCGCGTTATGACATCATAGATTAAGGCATCTTCATGTTTCAAAGATGGTCTTAGTTCCTAGTATATCTGAACCAGGTGTTTCTGAGTTGCAGTCTTATGTATGTAAGAGGGCTAAGCATATTCTAAAGTAATATTTGTATAGTGAGAGTCATTGTGTTGAGCATTGAGATTTTGATGATTAATAAAGTTTGTTCAGATGCAAATGTTCGAAGAACCAGGTCCTCAATGTAGTTTATTAACTGCTCTAAGAATCAGCTCCTCAGGGTAAAGGACCAGCTCCTCATGTTTGATGATTGAACGTCTTTGCAAGACAGTAAATTTATCTCAAAGTTACCCAGGTCCGAGTTTGGTGGAAGAAGGCTGCTATACATGATAAGGGTGTTGCCCAAGAAGATATGAATAAATAAGTGAGAGACAAGAGTCCCAAGACTTGTGGAGTCTTTGGAACAGTAGGAGTCCTATCAAATAAGAAGCTCACTACGCATAGGACTCCTAGAAGATCTTGGAGTCCAAGCATTTAAATACTATCCATCAGGACTGCTGAGATATCGTTTTGCACATCAACTGAAGAACTACATCTTACACACTCTAGACGAGTACCAGTGTTGTGTTATTCTTGAGTCAGTCTAGGGATTGTGTTTTAGGTAATCGAGTTTAATCAAAGTGTCACAAACAATTAGTGAATCGGAGTGAGTGTTTGCTTTATAGGTTAGAGTAACTTATAAATCAAATAGTTATAGTAGGAGTACTGAAGAGTCTTGTAATCGATACATTTGGCTCATTGTTTTAGTATAGTTGAAGTTGAAAATCCTACGTAGTAGGTCAAGGTTTTTCTACCTTTGAGCTGGGTGATTTTCCATGTAAAAGTGTTGTCTTTTACTTTACTGTTTATTCTACTTCACGGAGTACGGTAAATAACCAAGTTCTTTACTAATTCATAAGGGCACTCAAATTAACAATTGGTATAAGAGCAGGTTCTCTCACACACAAGGCTAATACCTAGAGAGACCTTGGAAACAAAATGTGTGCTCCACCCGGAATTAATGAAAGACAATCAACTACCAGACCATCCTTGTTCAATGAAAAATATCATAGTTGGTGGAAAGCAAAGATGGAAGATTTTCTGATAGATGAAGACTATGAACTATGGACCATAGTGAACCAAGGTTCGTTAACTCTTACTAAACAAAATGCGCATAATGAAATTGTTCCTAAGGACCCCTCTGAATTTGTGGTGGCAGATTTCAGAATGATGGAGAACAATGCAAAGGCTAAGAAAATCCTTATCTGTGGACTTGGTCCTGATGAGTATCACAGAATATTTGCTTGCTCCAATGCAAAGGAGACCGGAGATGCACTCCAAACTGCTCATGAAGGAACAAACCAAGTGAAGAGATCAAGGATAGAATTACTTATGAGAAACTATGAGCTCTTTTCCATGAAGGAGTCTGAGCCCATCCAGGAGATGATGACTAGGTTTACCATAATAACTAATAAACTGAAGTCACTTGAAAAGGTGTTCACCTCAGAAGAATTGGTTAGCAAAGTTATAAGGAACCTTCCAGCTTCATGGGAATAAAAGTCACAACTATTCAGGAAGCCAAGGAGCTGGACAAGATCTCACTCGATGAGTTGGTTGAAAACTTAAAGACTCATGAAATGAGAAATATAGAACTGGGTAAGGAAGAGCCAAAGAGGGATAAGGCCTTGGTCCTTAAAGCATCTGAGGAAGATGAATCTGACAGTGATGGTCCTGAACTAACAATGTTTGCTAAGTTCAAGAAGTTCATGAAAAACTCCAAAAATGCATCTAAGAGACCTAAAAGGGAGACCAGCAGTAAGCCTAAGCAGATCGACAAAGCTAATTATGATGGGTGCTACAAGTGTAGCAAGCTAGACTACATGGTCAAGGACTATCCAATGTGGGAAGCTGAGTGGAGGAAAGAACGAGCTGAAAAGGAAAAACGGGAAAAGAAGAGAGAACAAGGTCCCAACAAAGGAAAAATCCTAGGTAAAGAATTCACTGAAGCAATGAAGCAGGCCTTTCTAGCAGCATATGAGGACAGTGGAAGTGATAAAGAGGAAGAGAAGGAGGATGAGGCCATAATTCTCTATACTGTAATTGATGAACATACGACATTGGAGACAGAACCTCCAGTACAACTTGGATGCACATTGGAAGACCTCCTCTATTTGATGGACATCACTATTATGAATGGAAGATAAGCATGGAAACGTTCCTTCAGGCCACTGACTTTGACTTATGGGAAATTGTCAGTCATGGACTAGTCATTCCTACCAAAATGGATGGTGAAGGTAACAAATGTAACAAGAGAGAAGAAGAATATGATGATGAAGGTTGTCAGATAATGCAGAAAAACGCTAAAGCAAAGGACCTGCTCTAGAGAAGTCTGTCCCGAAATTTTCTCTATAAGGTGTGCTCTTGCATCTCTTCCCATAACATATGGACGACTTTAGAAGCTGATTTTGGAGATGAAAATATTAAAGTGGCACTGATGGCGATTGAAGAAAGCCAAACTGAAGAATAAGTGATAGGAATGATGGACATGAGTGATTCAGAGGAGATGAAACAAGTCTGGTAAGTATCTCTAACTTGAAAGAAAACTTTTATGTTACATCTAAAAAATAACTGATGCCCATAACTGTGACCATGATGAGTTCAATGGACAAAATGAGTGCTGGAAATGATCATTTAATAAGCAACCTTTCATGTGTCAAACTTGATCTCAAAGAACTTGAATCTGACAAAGATGATCTTGAAGGACATGTCAAAGACCTTACGAACCAGGTTCTTAAGCTCACTTCTAAAAATGAGAAGTCACCTGATACACATGGCAAGGGAAAAATGAGCGGCGTGCAGGATAAGATTGAAAAGAAACTAATAAGGGCTAAAGATAATCTTTGTGATGCTGAATGTACGAATAAAGTCCTGCAAGAAAAACTAGAAAAAGCTAATTATGAACTATCTAGACAAAGCAAATGACATAGATCCTCAGATGCTTTGAATTGGTTGAATGAAAACTGCAGCACTAACAAATCAGAATTAGCTACAGAAAACCTGTTCCCAAATTTGATCCAAAGTACGCAAGAGTTTCTGAATTTCTGATAACAAAATGTGCACTTATCGTGGAAAGGTAGGACACTTTAAAGATACCTGTCCTGCCTTAATTCATACTCAGTTTAAGAACATCTTTGGTCTTGCTAAAAATGTGAAGAAGAAAGAGAAACCAAAAGCCAAGCCTCCTCCATACTAAATGGATTAAGGTTAACAAGAAAATAGCAATTAATCCTCTTCCCTTCTGGGCAAGAAGAGATCTAATTCATCCTTTTTCAAATAAAAAGGGACCCAACCTTGTCTAGATTTCCAAGACTAAATTGTAATTTTTGGTGCAGGCTAAAGTGAGAGGAAACAATCAAGATTGGTAACTAGACAGTAGATGCTCAAGACATATGACTGAAAAAAAGAAAAACTTTCTCTCACTGACAGCCTTCCAAGGAGGGAGTGTGTCATTTGGAAATGGAAAAAAGGGCCAGATAACAGGTATTGGTAAGGTCGGTTAGTCAATCTCTCATGCTATAGAAGATGTGTATTATGTCGTAAACCTCAAACATAATCTTCCTAGCATCTCTCAAATATGTGGTAAAGGAAATTAGGTAAAATTAAATTCCAAAATCTACACTATCACTAAGCTTGATACGGATGAAGTTGTGTTAAAAGGTAAGAGACATAACAATGTTTGCCAGATATCCATTATGTTTCTTCCTTAGAGTGAGCACACATGCTTTAGTGTAGTGGAGGATGATCCACTATTATGGCATAGAAGACTGGGTCATGCCAGTCTTTCTCAACTTAACAAGTTGGTAGCAACGGACTTGGTCCTTGGCCTACCAAAAGTTAAGTTCTCCTCAGACAAGGTTTGTGATGCATATGTTAGAGGGAAACATGTAAGGTCATCTTTTAAATCTAGAAAGGTTGTCAGCACTTCCAAACCTCTGGAACTCCTTCATATGGACCTATGTGGACCAATGAGAGAGAGGAGTAGAGGAGGTAAGATGTATGTTTTTGTCATTGTAGATGACTTTTTTAGGTACACATGGACTCTGTTTTTGGGATCTAAAGATGAAACTTTTGAATTTTCTGTGTGTTTGTCTGCATGATCCAACAAAAACTGGGTTGTAATGAATTAAGTGTAAGAACGGACCATACAACTGAGTTTGAAAATTTTAAATTCCTTGAGTTCTGTAACACACATGGCATTGATCATAACTTCTCTACACCTAGAACTCCACAACAAAATGGTGTTGTAGAAAGAAAGAATAGATCTCTAGAGGACATGGGGAGGACCATGCTGACTGCTAGTGGACTGGCTAAGAGCTTTTGGGCTAAGGAAACCAATACTTCTTGTTACTCGATAAACAGATGCATGGTTAGACCTATTCTTAAGAAAACTCCCTATGAGTTACTTCGAGGGAGAAAGCTCAACATCAGTCACCTGAGAGCATTTGGGTGCAAATGTTTTGGGTACAATAATGGAAAAGAAGCTCTAGGTAAGTTTGATGACAGAAGTGATGAGGGAATTTTCTTAGGTTACTCTCCACATAGTAAGGCCTACAAAGTTTTTAATAAAAGAACTATGTGTGTTGAAGAAAATGTTTGTGTTATTTTTGATGAATCTAACAACTTGGCTGAGAAAGGTCTGCAAGATGAAGATTATGACAAAGGACTCACTGGTGAAAGAGCTCCTAAGGAACATGAGCCTCAACCTGAAGATGGATCCGGAGATCACAAGGAAGTTGATAGTGATAATGAGGAACGAGAAGAAGAAAGAACTACTCTGAGTGCAAACCAGACTGATAAAGCTATACCTACTGAACCTGTTCCTTTGGATCACTCCTTGGGTGAACCATCTTTGGGAATGCAGATTAGGCCACCGAAACATCAAAGTTCACATCCTCCTGAGAACATCATCTCTGATCCTAATGTAGGAGTTCAAACTAGGTCATCTCTAAGAAATCTATGTGCACTCACAGCATTCCTCTCACAGGTCGAACCTAAGAACATCAAGGAAGCTCTAAAGGATCCAGATTCAATTATAACCATGCAAGAGGAGCTAAATTAGTTTGAAAGAAGCAAGGTCTAGCACTTGTTTCAAAGACCCAAGAACAAAACTATCATAGGTACCAGATGGGTGTGCAGAAACAAAGTGGATGAACAAGGAAATATCACAAGGAACAAGGCCAAACTGGTGGTCTTCAGGGATACAATCAAGAGGAAGGAATTGACTATGATGAGACGTTTGCACCTGCAGCTAGAACGGAAGCTATAAGAATGCTAATAGCTTTTGCTGCACAAATGGAGTTCACCTTTGTATCATATGGATGTAAAGAGTGCATTCCTGAACGGTTATCTGAAGGAGGAAGTGTTTGTTAAACAACCTCCTGGGTTTGAGAGTGAAGAATTTCCTTACTATGTGTTCAAGTTAGACAAAGCCCTGTATGGACTGAAACATGCTGTAAGAGCTTGATATGAAAGGCTCTCAAAATTCCTCTTAACCAAAAACTTTGTAAGAGGAAAGGTGGACAACACTCCATTTCTGAGGAGAAAAGGCAAGAATGTTTTAACTGGGCAAGTATATGGGGATGACATTATCTTTGGAGCTACTAATGAAGCAATGTGCAAGGAATTTGCTTAGACGATGGGGAATGAGTTTGAAATGAGTATGATGGGTAAATTGAACTTCTTTCTGGGGTAGTAAATCAAACAAAAACCTACTGGAACCATGATACATCAATCAAGGAGCTGTTGAAGAAATTCAACATGGACTCCTCTATGTCCATTAACACTCTCATTGCTATTGCAACAAAGCTGGACCTTGATGAAGAAGGGAAAATGTTGAACAGAAGCTATATAGAGGAAAGATTGCGTCACTGTTGTATCTTACAGCAAGCATACCTGATATTATATTCAGTATGGGACGGTGTGCAAGATTTCAGGTAAATCCAAAAGAGTCTCATCTGAAGGCTGTCAAGAGGATACTCACATATCTTAAAGGGACTCCTGATCTGTGCCTATGGTATCCTAGATGGTATAGCTTTTAATCTAGTTGGTTGTGCTGATGCTGACTATGCAGGTTTTTATGTTGACAGGAAAATCACTTCAGGAACAACATATTTTATAGGTTCTTGTCTGGTGTCTTGGGGAACAAAGAAGCATAACTCAGTGGCTTTATTCACAGATGAGGTTGAATATGTGGGAGCAGCATCTTGCTGTGCTCAGTTGCTGTAGATAAGACAACAGTTAAGGGACTATGATTTTTTGTTGATTGTGTTCCTATTTTCTGTGACAACACTAGTGTCATAAATATTGCTAAAAATCTATGTTAGCATAAGGGAACCAAGCACATTGACATTAGACACCACTTTCTCAAAGATAATGTTGAAAATGGGAATATCTCAATTAACTTATGTAAAACTGAAGACCAAATTGCAGATATTTTTACTAAAGCTCTGCGTAGGGATCACTTTGAAATGAATAGGTTATAACTAAGTCTAATCAATACTTCCAACTAGTTGAACCCCAATGATTGGCTAGAAAAAGTATAGTTAGATGTAGATAGTCAAGTATAATGTGTTTGATTCAGTCTCGTGCTTGTATTAAGCACACACGCTTGCCTAGAAAAATATAGCTGATAACTATGTTGTATGATACTAACATGTAGTGTTGAAGCTTTATTGCAGAAAAGAGTAAGGAGTTACTACGAGTTGGTTTTTCGACTCAGGTACATGCCATCTTGTCTTAATTCTCCGGGATTTAATATCCTAAATTACTATCATGCTTAAACTTTCTAATCCTGTTAGCATCACTCCTAGTTGTCATCTAGTCAAAGAGTAAAGGTAATCCTAGAGCAATTAGAGTTTAATTACTCCTGAAATCCTAACAGGCAAAGTAACCGTTATTAGAGTCCCGTTAGAACTCAAATTTGGTCACTCTCTCTACTCCAGTCAAATCAGGAGTAACGTCTATAAAATCCCCTTATGATCAATTTCTCAAACCTTGTTGTTTCTCTCAAACCCTAAGCAAGAATCAAGAAATAACTCTCTCTTTCCCTTCATTGATTTTCCTCTCTTATCACCATGCCTAAATCCACCAAACCTCTTCAAAAGCTAAATCATCATCCAAGACTGAAGCCAAATCCAAGAACATGAAGTCCAAATCAAAGAAAAGTGTCAAATCATCAAGTGAACTTGCACCCACACCTGCTCCCTCTCCATCGATATCCTCCACTCTACCTACACCATCATCTTCTGTTCCTGCTGCTCTCACCATCCCCACCTCCATTGGGCCTTCACTTCCAAAACCAACCAACCATGTCATATGTGCCTACTTCGAAAAATACCTCTAAGTCAACCAAGATTAAGGCTACTCCAAGAAAATTTGTCAAGAGTGACAAGGTAGTGCCTGATGCTGCTACTAAAGTAGACACAATGGTTAAGGAAGTTGTGGTTCAGGGTGAATCAGTGCCAGTTACTACAAGTCAGGTAAAACTCCCTCCTTCAAAATTAGATATTCTGGTATCCGCTGTAGATGTTGCACCCTTAGATACTGTCTCACCCACAAGTGATAAACAACAAGTGGAGGACCCCACTGTAGAAAAGAATGTAGCAACTCTGGAGAAAGGTATAGATACCACTACTGTGATGCATGTGGTTGAGGGGAAAGGTAGTAAAGAACCAGCACAAAAGGAGGCATTTGATGGTCTTTCTTTCAGTTGGACGGAGGATAAGGATGATAATGGGGGTGAAAAAGAAGAAGGAGTTTTGGGCAGTCATGAGGGACATACTACTCAGGACATTGCTAGTGAAGAGAAAAAGAGTGAGAATGAGGAAGATTCTGGTGACGAGAAGGAGAGTGAGACAGAAGATAGGATAGATGAACAAGTGGATGACTCTGTAGAAGAACAAAAGAACAGAGAAGAAGAGGGTGATTCTGAGAGTGAAGGTGAGGATCAAGAAAAGGCAAGTGACAGTGAAGGAGAGGATGAAGAATGTGAGGAAGAGAATGAGAATACGAATGGGGAATCTGAAGGCTTTATGACTATTGGGAACACTATCATAGCCCCTTCAGAAGAAGCAAGTGGAGAGAGAAGGGTTGAAGAACCTGAGCCCTGGTTAACTCCTTTCACCGGAGAGGAGGAAGCACTACTATAAAACAGCAAAAAAGCGACCAAAAATTAGCGACCAACGTTGGTCTGCCAAAACAAGCGACCAACATTGGTCGCAAAACTAGTAAAAAAAAATAAAAAAATAAACTTAAAGCAATTAGCGACCAGAGTTGGTCGCTACGTGGTCGCAAAATTCGTCAACATGTTGACCGGACTGGTCAGACCAATCTGGTCAAAGAAATTTCATAATTTGCGACAAAAGTTGGTCGCTAAAGTGGACCCATGTTTACAATTTGCGACCAACGTTGGTCGCTATAGGACGGGTAACATTTGGGCAAGATAAGCGACCAACGTTGGTCGCTTATGTGGAAAATAAAAATATATCCGATTTGCAATTTGCGACCAACGTTGGTCGCAAAATATAAAGTATAAATATTTGCGACCAACGTTGGTCGCTTGTTAAGGGGTAATTTTTGGGGGCGATAAGCGACCAACGTTGGTCGCTTATCTGGAAAATTTCAATAAATCAGATTTTCTTTTTTCGACCAATGTTGGTCGCAAATGTGAAAGTATAGATATTTGCGACCACATTTGGTCGCTTTCATGTCAACATTTTGCCAAAATTAAACTCACTTTTGTATTTACTGCATGTCTAAATAATATAAATGTGAGCCGTTAACGCTTTTGTAATACAAGGGATTAATATGTAGTTAAGTGTACTACGGAGCGTGCGTGCAATACATTTAGTATATATATACTATACTATATTATACTATATATATATATCGAATATAACTTTAATATATATATATATATATATACACACCTTGATATATCGAATATACATTGATATATAATACACTATACTATATAATATACTATACAATACACTTAATATATATATATATGTATATATATAGAGTACAGCATCGTATATATCAAGTTATATATATATATATGTATATATATATATAACTATATATATATAACTATACATATATAAGAACATGAAGCGCTCGGAACACAGGGACGGGTTCTTTTAGGTATTGATACACTTGTAACGATGAATCACCATTATAATATATTATATATATACATTGATATATAATACATTATACTATATAATATACTATACAAAACACTTAATATATATATGTGTATATATATAGTATAGCGTCGTATATATCAAGTTATATATATATATATATATA
>MCJB01051143.1:33796-62873 GCA_002018475.1 Nicotiana obtusifolia | reverse complement strand
AGGAAAAATAAAAATAAAAGAAAACCTAATTTCATCACTAGCAAACAAAAGTTCCGCCGAAGTTCAGAGCAAAAGATTCCGGCTTTCTCTCATCAGAATATACCAAATCCGGCAAAGTAGTTCACATACTTTTCATCTAATCCTCTACTTACAGGTATGCAAACTCCCTCTGAGATGTCAAGTTATAATTCTTAAACCCTAGTTTTGTTGGTTTCATGTTAAAGGTCAAATCTTTTTGTGAAGATGGCAAGTTGTAGATTTAATTTATTAATGGGGTCAGTTTAACAAAGTTGTACATGCTTATTATTGGGGATGTCAGGAATTTTGCGATCCACATATGCAAGATGTGGATCGCTTATCAGTCGCATCTCACAAACCCTAGCTGCTGAACAAGATGAGTTCCGCGATGGACCTGCGATCGCAGAGTGGGTCTGCGAACCGCATATCCATCGCATACACCCCCAGAACTTTAGGCAAAACAAGAGATGGTGATTTGGCGAGTCTGCGATCGCATACTTAGTCTGCGAACCGCAGACTCATCGCATACCCACCCAGCAACTTTCTTTCACAATGGGATGCCAAATGCGATGGTTCTGCGATCGCAGATCCTATTCTGCGACCGTAGACCACACCACATCTTTACATATCATTGCTTATCTTTCTTGTTTGGGTGTTTATCGCACATTGATACTGCCACTCACATATACTATGTATGCAGATATAGCCAAGAAGAACGCTAGAGGAAAACGGCCTTTGACCACTCAACTAGCTGAACAAGCCAAGAGGGCTAAGAGAGATATAATAAGACAGAGTACCTCCCAGTCTGAAGAGGAGGACTGTCTCCCAGAAGTAGACTTAGAAGCAGAAGCGCGAAGGAAAAAGGGTGATGACCTTCAGCTTCGGTTTGAAGTTGAAGGTTCTAGAACTCTATTCCGGGAAGCACTTTCAAAGAGGAAAATTTTGCTGGAAAAGAAGCTGAGCATGAACAGACTCCCAGAACACTATCCACATATCCTGGAGATCATAAAAAGCAGAAACTGGGAGTACTTCACCACTGACCAAAAGGAATACAATGAAACAATGGTCCGGGAGTTTTATGCGTCGTATGGGGCGTCAAGAACTCCCTACCACAGGCGCAACCGATTATTCACCGGCATTGTCCAGGTGAGGGGGAAGGCTTTCTTCTGCGACAGCAACCACATCAATGAGCTATTCTTCCCTAATTAGGTAGCGGACACAGCGGAATATGACGCACGGTTCTCCAACAGGGAGCACGAGAGGGGGTGGATAGCATCCACAATTGCTAAAAGGGTCCTAGCTTGGATAAACCCTGGAAGAAAAATATATAAGGAAGATCTCACAAGGGAAGCCAAATATTGGCTCAGTTTCATCACTTCCCACATCGTACCCTCAAGGAACGAAACAGAAATTAGCATTGAGAAGGCCCTTCTCATTGCTTGCATTATGAAGGGGGTCGCAATACATGTGGGAAGCCTAATATTCCAGGAGATTGGGATCAGGGAAATTCAACAGGCTACATCACTTCCTTTCCCGAGTCTGATAACCACATTGTGCCAAGAGGTAGATGTCCCATTCCTGCCTCACCAAGACAGACTGGGGAAGTCTACGAGGGATATTGATATCACTCGTATTAGTGATACATTGGCCCCTACCACAATAGAAGAAATTGATGCTCAGAACCTCTTAGTTCCCCAAGATCCTGCATCTTCATTTGCTGTAGCAGTACCAGCATCTTCAGCTCCTTCAGGCCTACCAGCAGCCCACATGCCGGTACTTTCAAGAATGGGTCTAGTTGTGCAACACACCAGCTCCAAATTAGACCAACTCTTGAAAGAATTGCCTACCCTGATTAAGCAAGCTGTGACTCCACTGTTGCCACAACAAAATGAATTCGGAGAGAGGTTGTCCAAGCTTGAATCAAAGGTTAACGGTATACCCCAGTTAGAGGAGGATGTAAAGCAACTGAAGACCGACCTTCAGAAAATGCAAAATCCAGAGTTCGATATTTCTTCACTCCTCCCCAATGCGGGTAGACCAAGTGCTGGCCAGACTGGTTTGGGCCTTGACTTTTCGACATTGCTGACAGACATACCCCTGCCAACTGCAAAAGTGTCGCAGTCTTCTGCTGCTCCAGTTCGCATTGCCTCCACTGATGACGAACATCAGATGCAGCGTCATCAGATTATGACTTGGAAGATTCCGAGGAGGCCAGTGAAGAACTTGAGGAGAGTGCAATTCTGGTTGCAAAGGATAAAGGTAAAGGAATTGAACTCCCAACAGCAGCAGATGAACAGGAGCAGGCAGATATTGAAGCTGCCTTTGAGCGCTCGTTGATTGACAAGGCCGCAAGGAGATTTCCTTCGGCAGGTGATGGCAGTAGCAGCTCCGCAGCTCCTCCACCAGCTTCCGACCGCACTCCTTCTTCTCCACCAGCACCGGCAGCACAATAGGCTACTCTCTTCGCGCAACTGCGCAACCAGGGAGCCCCTTTGTTCTTTACTTTGTATTTTTATTGCATTGGGGAATGTTTTCAAGTTGGGGGTGGTAGCCTTGTTTTTCATTTGGTCTGTATATATTAACTGAGTTGATATATTGATAGTGATGATTTTTGGGGTTGTGTATATATGTTGTTGTAAATGTTAAAATTAATTATGCAAAAGATAGTTAGTAATTAATTAGTTAGCAATAGAGTAGCAATAAAAATCCCCTTGTTTTTTCTTTTGTCGGGTTCTTTTTCAAGGGCGTAATAGTAGAACCAGGCTGTTAAATATAAAGTACATTGACCGGGATGGTATGTAGATGAACAAATAAGTATGAAACCATAAGTGAATAATAGAACCCAAGAACTAATCAATCTAGTGAAGTTGAGGCTCGCTCAGTAACTCTAGGGCTACTTAGAATTGTGATTTTAGACACAAGGAAAGCCCCGAGTCACTAAGTGCGCACCCCAATGTTGTGAACTATATTAGCCAAACAGTGATGTGCCAGTGTGTGTGAGCGTTGTTGTATAAGTCTTGTGTTCATTGCTGCTATCTAGAACTTGCCCAGTTGGTTCTTTGTTGCCTATAATATGTATGCTGAGTTAGAGAAGTGATCTTAGGCTTTCTTTGAATAGTAATAAAACCTTTCTAGCCTCTCTTTCAGCCAACCTGTGCATTAAAATTATCACTAGTATCCCATTTTGAGCCTTATAGCCTTTTTGTTGGCCTCCGCATTATAACCTGAATCCATTCATTAAAATGACGCCTTTTCAACCCATTCCTCCTTGAGCATTGAGAGTGTTGATAAAAGATTAAGTTGGGGGTGGGATTTCAATAATGAAAAGGGGTAAAATCATGAGACTCCATACCTCAAATGCTCTTGTACATCTCTGAAGCTTCGGAAAAAAAAAAAAGAAGAGAAGTTTATGAATAAATAGATACCACAAGTATGAAGTCAAAAGAAAACAAGAAATAGTTCATGAAAGTGGTATACAGAAGCTTGAAATTAAAATAAAGGGGTATGTGAGTAGGGTTTAATGTGGAAGTGTAAATCCAATGAAGGTAAAAGAACAAAAAGTTGGAAGGGAAATGAGAGTAATAAGTGTTCAAGGAGGAAGTAGTCACTACTGTCTAAATTTATATCCTACCCTTCCTTAAGCCAGCATTACAAGCCTATAAAGTCCTTATGTGATCTTTAACTGATGCGTTCCTATGAATAGGTGATGAATTAAAATAAGGGAAAGCCTATGGTATGGCAGGTGATGACACTTGAACTTCTATTCAGAGAGAGTGATTCTAGTCTTGTTGTCCCTTGATTTATTTTATGACAAATACTGTGTGAATGGGACTTTCTTTCTGGTGAGGGCACATACATTGCTAGGTTAATAGCTAGTTGAGCTTGGAGTCAAAGCATAAGTTGATTCAGCTGGAAGTAGCATTTAGTTACTTTGCTGAGGCTCAAAAGCTCACTGATTGATTGGTTGTCCTTTGAAGTGGGTACAGCAAAAGATGGTTATACTTACGATGTGATTCACAAACAATATCCTTGGTCAATGTTACGTTATATTTGATAGGTAGAACATCAGTAGGTTAGCTTTGTGTTAATTGCTTGAGGACAAGCAAAGGCTTAAGTTGGGGGTGTTGATGTGCCGGGGAATTTCGGCACATATTGATACTATTTGATTAGAAATTGTTTGTTCTACTTGATAATTATCACGTTATTTACTTAGTTTTTGTTTAGTTTCAGTACATGGATGCAAGAAACCCAAAAGCCCAAAAAGTAGGCCAAAAGTTGTGCCAAGGCAAGAAAAGAGGCCAACGATACAACAGGAGTAATTCTGCGACCGCATAGTGGATCTGCGAGTCGCAGAATTGGAATGTTGATCGCAGAGTCAGGCAGAAACTAAAGCCGAAGTTAGCAGAAGAAAGTTGTCGACAATGCGATCGCAGAATGAAAATGCGCATAGCATTATCGCCGCAGATGCAGACAGAGTCTTAGGTGAAAAATCGAAGGGAATAGCGATCGCATTCTGCGATCGCAGAATCAATCTGCGGTTCGTATTCTGAAATGCGATAGGAAGGAAGAGTACTGGGGCAGTCTACGATACGAGATGCATATTCTGCGGACCGCATTCCTGATATTCGACAGGAATGCGATCGCAGAAGACAAGTCGGCCCAGAAGTTATTTCAATTCGCCTCGGTTTTTGGGCCTCTATAAATAGCCTCTCTAGGGTTATGTGCAGGAGGAACTTGTCAGATTTTAGAGTGAAAACTTAGTGCTTTTGGTTAATTGCAACTTGTGAGAGAATTGGGTGATCAAAACGTGGGAATCTTTATTTTTATAAGATGAATTCAATTTCTGTTCGTTCTTTAGTTCTAAATATGTGTAGCTAAATTTCAATACTAAGGTTGTGAACCCTAGATGGGTAGAATGTTATTGAACAATTGATTTTGATTCCAATTTCGTAAGAAGCTTGATGTTTATTTATTTCTCGTTCTTAATTGAATCGTTAGTGGTTGCAAACATTAACGGGTGCCAATTTACACTATTGAATCTTGGAAAAGGGAGATAGAGTTTGGTAGAAATAAGTAACGACGATTCAAGGCTTTAACCCTTGTCTAATAAAATCACTTAGGAATAAGAAGATTTTAAGTTGGCAAATAATTGGGTATTTGTTATTTCGACTTTAATGTATTCGGAAGAATCATAAAAGGATACGTTGTCTAGATATTGGAAAATATTGGATAGCACACTATTAAGACCCAATTGCATATCAAGAGCGGGAATTAATATCAATATCAATAGATTCTACTACATTAGGAGGAGCATAACCTTAGTATCTCGACTTCATAAATTTATTCAGTTATTCTTTTCAATCAACAATTATTAGTTTAATCATCTTTACTTATTCAACATCAATATATTTTATCTTGTTACTTGATCGAATTAAGACTAAGCAAAATACTACATTAATCGGATATTCGTTTCACGCCTATTCCCTGTGGGATTCGACCCCAACCTAGTTGGGTTACTATATTTGACATCGATCGCTTACACTATTCTTAAGGTGTGATTTGAGCGGATCAGCAGGTCCTATTAGATTGACAGACGGAGCTCCCCCACCGCAGTAGGCTACCAGCTCAGCAGACATAGCAAGATTCATCTTTCGGACTTTCTATAATTGGGTATGCATTTTGTATAGATGTCTTGGCCCTGTTCCGACTTAGGATGTTTAATGTCTATTCTAATAGAGGCTCAATAGACAATACCAGTGGTGTATAGGCAGTGGTTGGCTATGTATAAACAGGTGTCAAGGTGTATCCATATTTTGTAAATCTTATGCCTAAACACAGTGATACATTTCCATGGATGTTGTGTATATATGTATGTGTACGAAGCGTGACCCCAATGGGAGGTCCAATTAAATGATCTTTTTGTTTGAAATAATAAGATAGCTGAAATGAAGGGTTCTCCGGTACTCTGCGAGCAGGGTCCGGTGCCCGATCGCGGCCCTCCGGGCTGGGCGGGTCGTGACAGGTATAGTCTTACATATCTGGTATATGCTGCACCAGTTCTCAAGCTACGCAATGGCTATGATTCCTTAGTCTACAATTAAGGAACAATTCACCCATTACTTACTAAGCATCATAATTATGATAAATCACAGTCCCCTAGTTTTGCATGGTGCCTCCCCACACCCCTTTCTCCTCTATTCTTTATCAAACGTAGTTGTAGCACATGCAACTCATTTACAACCCATAATAATCGCGACCCATTCTGTTTAGCAGTGTTTATCTTAAATTATTGATTGCCTACCACCCTCTCATGGGTCTTTACAGGCATGCAACTACATATCATGAATGCCCAAGGGAAAACTACATGAAAGGGAGTAATAACTTACCTTGCATGTGAATTCCTAGCCTTTTTCCTTCGATTCCTCAAATTCTAAGTCTTGCCCTCAATTTAGGTTTGTAGGAGGAGGAAACTCAGCTAGGATGTCTCTTTAGTTCTTCAATTTCTTGATTCCTTCTTCAATTTAGGGCTTGGAAGAGGAAGAAATTGGTTGTGTTGGTGTGGGGCTGTGAGAGGGGTCGTCCAGGGGCCTTCTACTATGTTTAAGTTCAGAAAATGAAGAAGGAACGGGTCTGGGTCCCTTACATAGGTCCGTTAATAAGTGGCACACGTGTCTGACATTTTTCAGGTTTGAGGTTGCATATCCGCCACAAACAGGACATGCGGTTCACATTCTGGCCGCAAATCTCAACCCAGAATTCTGTTGCATTATGCGACGCAGAAGTGCCAGATTTGCGGTTTGCATTTTCAACAATGCGACCGCATTCTGGTCGCATTTCTGACGTGGATTCAGCCCAGAACTCTGTTCCATTATGCGATAGAAGGTGTCATATTTGCGGTCCGCATACTGGCCGCATATTTGACAATATTTCAGCCCAGAACTCTGTCTCAGTTTGCAATCCTGGTGTTGGATATGCGGTCCGCATTTGTGCTTTGCGGTCGCATATCCAAATATGCGACACTTCTGCTCTTTTTCTTAACTTTTGACTATTTTCCGGGTTCTTAGGTCCTTATATGTAAACTACTTCACAGCGTATTCTAATGTACGAACTTACGGGTTGTAACACTCTCCCCCCCCCCAGGAACAATCGTCCCCGAATGTAGGGATCTACGGAAGCCAGTGAATCCCAGCATTAAATGAAAGGTAATAATGAAGAGTATCTCAAGTTCCTATTTACCTCGTATAGACGCCTCTCCTTTCCATGCGTTCTGTGTTTCTTCGGCATCATCATTATTTACATTGGGGAACAGGTACGGATATTTAAGCTTTCATCGCGTCTTCTGCTTCCCATGTCATTTCCTCCATATTCCTGTTCCTCCATAACACTTTAACGGAAGCTACATCTTTTGTCCTTAGCTTGCGGATTTGTCGGTCCAATATGGCCACTGGTACCTCTTCGTATGTTAGATCCTCTGCAATCTGTATGTCTTGGATGGGAACGACCCGAGAAGGGTCTCCGATACATTTCCTCAACATGGACACATGGAATACCGGATGGATAAATTCCATTTCGAATGGTAGTTCTAACTCATAGGCAACATGTCCAATTCGTCGAAGGATTTTGTACGGGCCGATGTACCTCGGGCTCAGCTTACCTTTCTTTCCGAAGCGCATAACACCCTTCATTGGCGAGACTCTCAGGATAACCCAATCGTCAACTTCAAACTCTAGATCATGACGTCAGACGTCAGAGTAGGACATTTGCCTGCTTTGTGCCGCCTTTAATCGTTCCTGTATCACCTTCACTTTCTGAATAGCTTGATGAATCAGATCTGGCCCATATAATTCAGTTTCACCAATTTCGAACCACCCAACTGGTGATCTACACCTTCTCCCATACAGTGCCTCATATGGGGCAATCTTAATGCCGGAATGGTAGCTGTTATTTTAGGAAAACTCTATAAGTGGAAGATGGTCATCCCAGCTACCCTTGAAATCCAAGACACATGGTCTTAGCATGTCTTCCAGTGTCTGAATTGTTCGTTCAGCCTGTCCGTCAGTTTGCGGATGAAAAGCTGTGTTGAGATTTACTTGTGTACCCAAACCTTTCTGAAAGGACTTCCAAAAGTTAGCTGTGAATTGGGCTCCTCTGTCCGATATAATGGACATCGGCACCCCATGAAGTCTAACAACTTCCTTGATGTACAGCTTTGCATAATCTTCGGTTGTGTAGGTGGTCTTAACTGGCAGAAAATGAGCACATTTGGTAAGTCGATCCACTATCACCCAGATGGAGTAAAACTTACGACTGGAGCGAGGTAATCCAACAATGAAGTCCATGTTAATCACCTCCCATTTCTAGGTTGGAATCTCCATGTTCTGGAGCAGTCCACCCGGTTTCTGATGTTCTACCTTTACCTGTTGGCAATTGGGACACTGGGCTACAAATTCTACAATGGACTTCTTCATGCCATCCCACCACTACTGCTCTCTGACATCACGGTACATCTTTGTTGAACCAGGATGGATGGAATATCAGGATTGATGAATTTCCCTCATAATCTTCTCTCGCAATCCTGCTACATTAGGCACACATAATCAGCCTTGGCACCTCAGTGTTCCATCCCCTACAATCTCAAAAGCTGAGATTTTACCCTGCTGAGTGCCCTCTATCAATCGCAACAAGGTGGGATCTTCGTATTGCCGTGCTTTCACCTCGGCCACGAGGGATGATTCTGACGTATTATGCACAACAACACCTCCATCCTCGGAGTCTAACAGTCTGACTCTCATTTAGCTAGCTGATGAAGCTCTTCAGTTAAACTCCGCTTACCTGCTTCAACGTGCACTAAACTTCCCATCGACTTACGACTGAGGGCATCTGCCACAACATTGGCTTTGCCCCGGTGATACAATATTTCGACGTTGTAGTCCTTCAGTAATTCTAGCCAACGTCGTTGTCTCAAATTTAACTCCTTTTGACAGAAGATGTATTGTAGACTTTTATGTCTGTGTAGATGTCGACGTGGACACCATATAGATCGTGTCGCCACATCTTCAAAGCATATACTACTGCAGCCAATTCCAAATCATGGGTTGGGTAGTTCTTTTCATGCTTCTTCAATTGTCTCAAAGCATAAGTAATTACCTTCCCATGCTGCATCAAGACACATCCCAAACCTATGCCGGAGGCATCACAATATGCCACATAACCTTCAGTTCCGTCGGGAAGAGCAAGAACTGGAGCGGATGTTAATCGATCCTTTAGTTCCTGAAAGCTCCACTCACAAACATTCGACCATTGGAATTTGGTAGCTTTTTGGGTCAGCTTATTTAGTGGCGCAGATATAGAGGAAAATCCTTCTACAAACCGCCTATAATACCCTGTTAGTCCCAAGAAGCTACGGACTTCTGATGGCGTAGTAGGTCTTGGCCAATTCTTGACCGCGTCGATCTTTTGAGTATCGACACTAATACTTTTATCAGATATCACATGGCCTAAGAATGCCACCGAATTCAGCCAAAATTCACATTTGGCGAGCTTTGCATATAACTTGCGATCCCGAAGGGTCTGCAATACTATCCGCAAGTGACCCATATGTTCTGCCTCTGAACGGGAATACACCAGGATATCATCAATGAATACCACCACGAACACATCAAGATAAGGCCTGAATACAGTGTTCATGAGATCCATGAAAGCAGCGGGGGCATTTGTTAGCCCAAATGACATTACTAGGAACTCGAAATGCCCATATCTCGTTCGGAAGGATGTTTTTTGAATATCTTTCTCCTTGACTCTCAATTGAAAATATCCTGAACGTAGGTCAATTTTAGAGAAATATTTGGCTCCCTGGAGTTGGTCAAATAGGTCATCAATTCTTGGAAGTGGATATTTTTTCTTTATGGTGACCTTATTCAACTGACGATAATCGATACACATTCGTAACGATCCGTCTTTCTTTCGTACGAACAAGACTGGCGCACCCCAAGGTGAAGTGCTAGGCCTAATGAAGCCTTTATCTAGAAAGTCCTTCAACTGTATTTTCAACTCTCGTAATTCTGCTGGGACCATTCTATATGGAGGATAGAAATTAGGTGAGTATCGGGCGACACATCGATGCCAAATTCAATCTCCCTTTCAAGAGGAAGACCTGGGAGATGACGTTTATTTGGAAAGACTTCCGGAAATTCACTGACGAACGGAATTGATTGTAGAGTAGGCGACTTCGCCTCCCCGTCCATAACGCGAACAAGATGGTAGATACAACCTTTGGAGATTATCTTTCTTGCCTTAAGGTAGGAAATAAACCTACCTCTCGGCGTAGAAACGTTTCCCTTCCATTCAAGGACGGGTTCGCCAGGAAATTGAAATCTAACCTTCTTCGTATGACAATCAACACTAGCATAGCATGATGCCAACCAATCCGTTCCCATTATCATGTCAAAATCAACCATTTCCAACTCAATTAAATCAGCCGAGGTTTGGCGACTACAAATCGTCACAGTGCAACCTCTATATACTCTTCTAGCAATCACAGAATCTCCTATTGGAGTAGATATCACAAAGGTTTTGCTTATTGATTCAGGTACAGTATCAAACTTATTAGCCACAAGGGGTGTAACATAAGATAATGTGGACCCGGGATCAATCAATGGATATACATCATGAGAAAGCACTGTTAATATACCTGTGACAACATCCGGAGATGACTCAAGATCCTGTCGACCTGCTAGAGCATATATCCGGTTTTCAACACCGCTTGGGCCCGGTATTGTACCTCTACCTCTGCCACAAACCGCTGGCTGCTCGGGACCCCGTGCTGGAGGTCGAATAGATAAGGAAGAACCAGCAGCAGATCCAGTTTGCTGAGTCATACCTCCATCCCTTCTGTAAGGACAGTCCCGTATTATATGACCGGACTGTCCGCAATAATAACATGTATCCGAACCCCGACGGCACAGTCCAAAGTGGGTCCTGCCGCACTGCTCACAACGAGGCATTGGGGGTCTCATCTGACTAGTAGCCCTATGATACGGCGAGCCTGATGCTCGCGAGCTCTGAAACTGTCGAGGGGCACTAGATACAGGCGGTGCCGAACTCCTCGAAGAATGGGGCCTCACACTACTTCTAGAATCTCCAGAATACACTGCAATCCTTGTTCTCTTATGCTGGGTCCTCTCCTGTTCTCTGTCCGCCCTTTGTTGGTGTTTACGATCCTCTATAGTCTGGGCATAGGCCTGAATACGGGAGATGTCCATGCCCTCTATCAAGGAGGCCGTTGTGCATTCATTTATCAAATGCGGTCCCAATCCGTTCACGAACAAGTGAACTCTGTCGCTCATCTCGGCCACCATGTGGGGAGCATACCTTGCCAGAGAGTCAAATTGCATACTATACTCTCGTACATTCATATTACCCTGCTTAAGGTTCAAAAATTTATCAGCCTTAGCTCGTCGTACCTCAACTGGCAAGTAATGGCGAAGGAATGTATCCGAGAATTCATTCCATATAGGTGGGGAGCATTCGGACTCCTGGACCTTTCCCAGCTGTCATACCAGAAGACCGCTAAGTTTCGTAATCGATAGGAAGCCAGTTCTACTGCCTATGTGTCACTGGTGTGCATAACCTACAGTGTGCGGTGTATTTGATCAATGAAATCCTGCGGGTCTTCCTTAAGATCAGACCCGGTAAACACTGGAGGATCCAAATTGATGAAGTCACGGACCCTCGTACTAACCGGTCTCTCAGTAGCACCGGTATTCTGCCTCCGAGCCTGAGAAGCTACTAGGCTAGTCAACAACTGTACCGCAGTCCTCAGGTCTTGGTCTGTAGTACCAGAAGAAGGGACTGTGGATGTTGGGCGGCATCTAATATCTTCTGGGTTAGGAGGAGTAGATGAGGTCTGAGAAGGCGTCTCACTTTGGCCTTCCACAGCTTGGGGCACCTGACTGGTCCCCTCTCCGGCATTTGCATTGAGTCGTCTACTATTCATTTGCTTCCCGGCCGAAGGCATCGCTGTAGGTAAACAAGATGAATGTTAGAATGAATGCTTACAACTCAGCTCTACGCACGATCTAGATTTAGAAAGAAGGTAACATTCCTAGATGCCAAGTAGCCTTCTGATTATAGAATATGGCGCGCTACACACCCATAATCAAGACTCTACTAGACACGGCTCATAGACAATCCCTAGGACACGACCTTGCTCTGATACCAATTCTGTCACGACTCAACTGGAGGGCCGCGATATGGCACCGGACCCTGCTTGCAGAGCGCCGGCGTACCCCTCATATCAGCTATCTTACTTTCTTTGTTATCTACAAAGCATGTCATACGCGTGCAGTTTCGAACAACATCACAGTGGGCTGAAACGTCATACCATGACATAAACATACTTATATACCTAGTGTCCCAACGGGGCTACAGTGCAAAACTATACAACATAATACATATGCCGACGAGGCAATACAACTGTACATGAGTAAACCCAACACCGGTCTATACATACATTAATATTTGTCTGCGAGCCTCTATGGGAACATACAAAATGCAACCTACGTCGGAATAAGGCCCTGACATGCCCACAATGCCTAGACGAAAACATACCCATGCTACAACAAGTCCGAAGGATGAACCTTGCTAATATCTGCCGAACTGGATGGCCTACTGCGGTGGGGGAGCTCCGTCTATCAGTCTATCAGGACTTGCAGCACGACATGCAGCGTCCACAAATAAAGGACGTCAGTACGGATAAGGTACTGAGATGTAAGACGGGAAAATATAACATAAGAGCAATAATATAAGTCAGGATAAGAAACATACAACCTATACTATCTGAATGCCTCTGAGGGCGACTAACCATGTCATGCCTGTCGTACATATGCATATACACATATATATAAACATTCTTTTAAAATCATCATATACATATATATACGCCTCTGTGGGCCTCATCATCCCCTCATCATACCCAACTGATCAGTGGTTGCACAATAAGTACCATCGCCCGGCCGATCATAATGCGGCTCGGTGTTTATATATTTGCACAATAGGTGCCATCGCCCGGCCGACTATAGTGCGGATCAATGTAGTAAAATAGATAATGCATGCTGGACTCACATAAATCATACCTTCATAGTGACGTAGAGTCGAAGAAATAACAATACTTCAATCCTCCCATAAGAGGGGAAGCAATATAAGCAATCCTAGCTTCTAAGAGTAGAGTATTCTTTGGGGCTCCTTCATTGCATTGTATTCAATAGGAGTCGTGCAAAAGAAAGAACGGTATTGTCTTACATACCTGGTATATACTGCACCAGTTCTCAAGCTACGCAATTACTACAATTCCATAGTCTACAAATAAACAACAATTCAACCGTTACTTACTAAGCGCCATAGCTATCATTAATCACAATCCCTTAAATTCGTATGGTGCNACATACTTATATACCTAGTGTCCCAACGGGGCTACAGTGCAAAACTATACAACATAATACATATGCCGACGAGGCAATACAACTGTACATGAGTAAACCCAACACCGGTCTATACATACATTAATATTTGTCTGCGAGCCTCTATGGGAACATACAAAATGCAACCTACGTCGGAATAAGGCCCTGACATGCCCACAATGCCTAGACGAAAACATACCCATGCTACAACAAGTCCGAAGGATGAACCTTGCTAATATCTGCCGAACTGGATGGCCTACTGCGGTGGGGGAGCTCCGTCTATCAGTCTATCAGGACTTGCAGCACGACATGCAGCGTCCACAAATAAAGGACGTCAGTACGGATAATGTACTGAGTATGTAAAACAGGGAACATAATGTAAGAACAATAATGAGCATTAGGATAGAAACATATAACCTGCAGCAAGTGAATCGCCTTTGAGGGCAGCTAACCATGACATATTCGTAGTACTTGTGTCTATACATGTAACCTTTATAACATTATCATAAACATGTTCATTATCAATATCATCGTCTTATATCGACGCCTCTGTGGGCTTGCCATTTTCATATACATTTATTGGTATCGCATACGTTTACATAGTCGTTACCTCATACAATTACATACGCCTCTGTGGGCTCGCCATACATTTACATACGCCTCTGTGGGCTCGTCATCATCGTCATAACATATCTTACCCGGCCATACTAGGCACGGTCATAACATACCCGGCCTTCATTAGGCAAGGTCATACGAATTTGATTATACATATATAATACATATATACTACATTGCATGCTCGTTTATATGTTCCAGGCCCTTTTTAGTGACCTACGATTTCTATTCCCTTTTTCACGTGATTACTAATATCTCTTTAACATGAACCTTATAAGACTCAAGAAATACCTATAATATTGATTCCATAAGAACAAGAGCAATCCTTCCATAAAGGGAAACGATATAAGAAGCCTTAACTTCTAAGAGTAGAGTATTCTTTTGGGGCTCGTTCATTGCATGGTAATCAATAGGAACTGTGCAATAGGAAGAACGGTATAGTCTTACATAGGTGGTATATGCTGCACCAGTTCTCAAGCTACGCAATGGCTACGATTCCTTAGTCTACAATTAAGGAACAATTCACCCATTACTCACTAAGCATCATAATTATGATAAATCACAATCCCCTAGTTTTGCATGGTGCCTCCCCACACCCCTTTCTCCTCTATTCTTTCTCAAACATAGTTGTAGCACATGCAACTCATTTACAACCCATAATAATCGTGACCCATTCTGTTTAGCAGTGTTTATCTTGAATTCTTGATTTCCTACACCCTCCCATGGGTCTTTACAGGCATGCAACTACATATCATGAATGCACAAGGGAAAACTACATGAAAGGGAGTAATAATTTACCTTGCATGTGAATTCCTAGCCTTTTTCCTTCGATTCCTCAAATTCTAAGTCTTGCCCTCAATTTGGGTTTGTAGGAGGAGGAAACTCAGCTAGGGTTTCTCTTTAGTTCTTCAATTTCTTGATTCCTTCTTCAATTTAGGGCTTGGAAGAGGAAGAAATCGATTGTGTTGGTGTGGGGCTTTGAGAGGGGTCGTCTGGGGGCCTTCTACTATGTTTAAGTTCAGAAAATGAAGAAGGAACGGGTCTGGGTCCCTTTTATAGGTCCGTCAATAAGTGGCACACGTGTCTAACATTTTTCAAGTTTGAGGTCGCATATCCGCCGCAAACAGGACATGCGGTTCGCATTCTGGCTGCAAATCTCAACCCAGAATTATGTTGCATTATGTGACGCAGAAGTGCCAGATTTGCGGTTTGCATTTTCAACAATGCGACCGCATTCTGGTCGCATTTCTGACGTGGATTCAGCCCAGAACTCTGTTCCATTCTGCGATGGAAGGTGTCATATTTGCGGTCCGCATACTGGCCGCATATTTGACACAATTTCAGCCCAGAACTCTGTCTCAGTTTGCGATCCTGGTGTTGGATATGCGGACCGCATTTGTGCTTTGCGGTCGCATATCCAACTATGCGACTCTTCTACTCTTTTTCTTAACTTTTAAACTATTTTTCGGGTTCTTAGGTCCTTATATGTAAACTACTTCACAGCGTATTCTAGTGTACGAATTTACGGGTTGTAACAGCATCGCTTTAGGTAAACAAGATGAATGTTAGAATGAATGCTTACAACTCAGCTCTACGCACGATCTAAATTTAGAAAGAAGGTAACATTCCTAAATGCCAAGTAGCCTTCTGATTATAGAATGTGGCGCGCTACACACCCATAATCAAGACTCTACTACACACGGCTCATAGACAATCCTTAGGACACGACCTTGCTCTGATGCCAATTCTGTCACGACCCAACTGGAGGGCCGCGACATGGCACCGGACCCTGCTTGCAGAGCGCCGGCATACCCCTCATATCAGCTATCTTACTTTCTTTGTTATCTACAAAGCCTGTCATACGCGTGCAGTTTCGAAAAAAATCACACTGGGCTGAAACGTCATACCATGACATAAACATACTTATATACATAGTGTGCCAACGGGGCTACAGTGCAAAACTATACAACATAATACATATGCCGACGAGGCAATACAACTGTACATGAGTCAACCCAACACTAGTCTATACATACATTAACATTTGTCTATGAGCCTCTACAAGAACAAGCAGTAAGAAACCTATGTCGGAACAGGGCCCCGACATGCCCACAATGCCTAGACGAAAGCATACCCATGCTATAGCAAGTTCGAAGGATGAACCTTGCTAATATCTGCCGAACTGGATGGCCTACTGCGGCGGGGGAGCTCTGTCTATCAGTCTATCAGGACCTGCAGCACGACATGCAGCATCCACAAATAAAGGACGTCAGTACGGATAATGTACTGAGTATGTAAAACAGGGAACATAATATAAGAACAATAATGAGCATTAGGATAGAAACGTATAACCTGCAGCAAGTGAATCGCCTCTGAGGGCAGCTAACCATGACTTATTCGTAATACTTATGTCTATACATGTAACCTTTATAACATTATCATAAACATGTTTATTATCATTATCATCGTCTTATACGCACGCCTCTGTGGGCTTTGATGCAATATAAAAAGTGGAAACAAGAAAATAAAAGATAGAAGTAAGACGCTCAATGAACTATCAAGATAACAAGTAGGAACTAGTCTACTTACCTTCTTGATGAAGTCACGGAGTACCTATACTATACGAACAACCCTCAAGACAACAATGGTCTTGCAAATTGTTCGATCAAACAAAGAAACAAGTTCAATTTTGAATCACACCAAAATTGGACAAGTTAATTCACACGATTTTGGGAGCAATGTGCTGCCATTTTTTGATTGATAAAAATGTCAAAAGGTGTCAAAATAATGAAGTGTTTAGGCTTATATAGAATGAGTCTTTACCTAACTCAACTAGGAAAAGAATAACTAGTTAACCTAAATCAACTAGGAAACAACTAATTAACAAAAAGGCCACAATTTGGCTAATTTAAAGAATAGTCGCGCAGGACTCCAAAACAAGTAAGAATTAATATCTTCCATAACTATACAATAATACATGCCAAACGCAAACTTCACACGCCAAACGCTTGGATCTTCTTCACCATCAAATGTGCATCATCAAGCTCTTTAGCTTGACTTCTTGTAATGGTCTTGAAGGTTTAAACGTATCATGATCAGGTTGACCTGCATCATCCTCCCCTTCTTGGGAAGATTTCGTCCTCGAAATCGAACCTTCTTCATATTTTAAAGCAACACAAGGAGTCAAGTCAGTGACATTGAATGTCTTAGAGATAGCATAATCATCAGGAAGATCTAGAACATAAACATTATTATTGATCTTCTGCAACACTTGAAATGGTCCATCTCCCCGCGGAGCTAACTTTCCTTTCCTATGGTTCGGAAATCTTTCCTTTCGGAAGTGCACCCAAACCCAGTCACCTTTCTTTAAGTCCAGCTTTTTCCTTCCTTTATTCTTCTTGACCGCTACCTTTTCATAAGCATCCTCCATAGTTTTCCTCACATTAGCATGCAATTCGAGCTACGCAACTGCCCGGTTTTCTCCGTCAACACTAATAACTGCATCTCTCGGCAAAGGAACAAGATCAAGTGGTATCAAAGGATTAAAACCATAAACACATTCAAATGGAGTAATGCTAGTCATGCGATGAACAGTTCTATTATATGCAAACTCCATAATAGGTAATCGGTCAGCCCAAGTGCCGGACTTCCCTTTGGTCAAAGCTCGAAGAAGAGCTCCCAAGGTTCGATTAACAACCTCGGTTTGACCATCAGTCTGTGGATGATGTGATGTAAAAAACAAAAGTTTGGTGCCAAGAGCACCCCACAAACACTTCCAAAAGTGACTCAAAAACTTAGCATCCCTATCACTAACAATAGTTCGAGGCACACCATGCAACTTTAATACATTAGAAATGAACAAAGAAGCAACATGTTGTGCATTATCACATTTTTTACAAGGAATAAAATGAGCCATCTTAGAAAACCTATCAACAACCGCATAAATGCTATCATGACCTCCCCTAGATCGCGGCAGCCCCATCACAAAATCCATCGAGATATCTACCCAAGGACTAGTAGGAACGGGTAAGGGAGTATACAAACCATGATTATTAGACCTAGACTTAGCTCTTTTACACTCAAAACACGCTCCACATATTCTCTCGACATCTCGCCTCATCTTAGGCCAATGGAACTGTTCCGCTAATATAGCTAAAGTCTTGTCTACCCCAAAGTGTCCCATCAAGCCCCCACAATGCGCCTCACGCACCAACAACTCTCGCCACGAGGACTCGGGTATACAAACTCTCCCCTTCTTAAAAAGGTACCCATCATGCCACTGATACTTCTCAATCCGCTGCCCACTAGTAATGGCATCATACACACTCTTAAATTTAGGGTCATGCTCATACATAGACTTAGTACTCTCAAAACCCATCAACCTGGACGCTAACGTGATAGCCAAAGTAAACTTCCTAGATAGTGCGTCAGCTACTACATTCTCCTTTCCCTTCTTGTAATGTATCATGTAAGGGAAACTCTACCCACTTGGCATGACGTTTATTTAGCTTCTCTTGATCCCTAAGATGTTTGAGGGACTCGTGATCACTCCTAATTACGAATTCCTTAGGCCATAGGTAATGTTGCCAATGAGCTAACGCTCTTACGAGGGCATACATCTCTTTGTCGTACGTAGAGTAATTCAAGGCAGCCCCCTTTAACTTCTCACTAAAATAGGCAATAGGCTTCCCATCTTGCATAAGAACACCTCCAATTCCCACCCCTGAGGCATCACACTCAATTTCAAACGCCTTAGTAAAATCAGGTAATTGTAACAATGGGGCAGAGCTAAGCCTACGTTTCAACTCTTGGAAGGCACCCTCTCGCGGCTCCCCCCACACAAAAGGCGTGTCTTTTCTCACCAACTCTGTGAGCGGTGCTGCTGTGGCGCTAAAGTCTTCAACAAAGCGTCTGTAAAAACTAGCTAGTCCATGGAAACTTCTAACATGCGAAACAGTAGTAGGAGTAGGCCAGTCCCTAATAGCTTCTACCTTAGATGCATCTACTTCAACACCATTAACACTTACAACAAATCCTAGAAATACAACTTTCTCTACACAAAAGGCACACTTCTTGTAATTAACATATAACTTTTCAGCTCTTAATACTTCAAACACTTGCCTTAGGTGATCAACATGGCCATCTAAACTTCTACTATAAATCAGGATATCATCAAAGTAGACAACCACAAACTTATTAAGAAACGGTTTAAGCACTTGATTCATTAATCGCATGAAAGTACTAGGTGCATTGGAGAGACCAAAATGCATTTTTCCACTCATCACCCGGTTTCATACGGATTTGGTGGTAACCGGACCTAAGATCAATCTTAGAAAACACACTTGAACCACATAACTCATCTAGCATGTCATCTAATCTAGGGATAGGATGACGATACTTTACCGTTATCTTGTTGACGGCTCGGCAATCAACACACATCCTCCAGGTGCCGTCTTTCTTTGGAACCAAGATCACGGGTATGGCACACGGACTTAGACTCTCCTCGAACTAGCCCCTTACTCAATAGCTCATCCACTTGTCGTTGCAACTCCTTAGTATCCTGTGGATTGCTTCGATATGCGGGTTTGTTCGGAATTTGTGACCTCGGAACAAAGTCAATTTGGTGTTCTGTCCCCCTCAACGGAGGTAGTCCACTCGGCATCTCCTCGGGAAACATGTCCCTGTATTCCTGCAAAACAACACTAACAACACTAGGCAAGGGGTGAACGTTAGTAGAAACTTCATCATCACACTCGATCAAATCAGCTACCTTATCTTCCTCAATCTCCTCGTCACTCTCTACCTCACAAACAGTACAATCATGTTCATGTCTTAAGGTAGAACCATCANAATATATATTCAAGCTCGTACTATAAAAAATAATTATTTAAAATATAGGTATTTTTATTATATGCAAACTCCATAATAGGTAATCGGTCAGCCCAAGTGCCGGACTTCCCTTTGGTCAAAGCTCGAAGAAGAGCTCCCAAGGTTCGATTAACAACCTCGGTTTGACCATCAGTCTGTGGATGATGTGATGTAGAAAACAAAAGTTTGGTGCCAAGAGCACCCCACAAACACTTCCAAAAGTGACTCAAAAACTTAGCATCCCTATCACTAACAATAGTTCGAGGCACACCATGCAACTTTAATACATTAGCAATGAACAAAGAAGCAACATGTTGTGCATCATCACATTTTTTACAAGGAATAAAATGAGCCATCTTAGAAAACCTATCAACAACCACATAAATGCTATCATGACCTCCCCTAGATCGCGGCAGCCCCATCACAAAATCCATCGAGATATCTACCCAAGGACTAGTAGGAACGGGTAAGGGAGTATACAAACCATGATTATTAGACCTAGACTTAGCTCTTTTACACTCAAAACACGCTCCACATATTCTCTCGACATCTCGCCTCATCTTAGGCCAATGGAACTGTTCCGCTAATATAGCTAAAGTCTTGTCTACCCCAAAGTGTCCCATCAAGCCCCCACAATGCGCCTCACGCACCAACAACTCTCGCCACGAGGACTCGGGTATACAAACTCTCCCCTTCTTAAAAAGGTACCCATCATGCCACTGATACTTCTCAATTTGCTGCCCACTAGTAATGGCATCATACACACTCTTAAATTTAGGGTCATGCTCATACATAGACTTAATACTCTCAAAACCCATCAACCTAGACGCTAACGTGATAGCCAAAGAAAACTTCCTAGATAGTGCGTCAGCTACTACATTCTCCTTTCCCTTCTTGTAATGTATCACGTAAGGGAAACTCTCAATGAACTCTACCCACTTGGCATGTCGTTTATTTAACTTCTCTTGACCCCTAAGATGTTTGAGGGACTCGTGATCACTCCTAATTACGAATTCCTTAGGCCATAGGTAATGTTGCCAATGAGCTAAAGCTCTTATGAGGGCATACAACTCTTTGTCGTACGTAGAGTAATTCAAGGCAGCCCCCTTTAACTTCTCGCTAAAATAGGCAATAGGCTTCCCATCTTGCATAAGAACACCTCCAATTCCCACCCCTGAGGCGTCACACTCAATTTCAAACGCCTTACTAAAATCAGGTAATTGTAACAATGGGGCAGAACTAGGCCTACGTTTCAACTCTTGGAAGGCACCCTCTTGCGGCTCCCCCCACACAAAAGGCATGTCTTTTCTCACCAACTCTGTGAGCGGTGCTGCTATGGTGCTAAAGTCTTTAACAAAGCGTCTGTAAAAACTAGCTAGTCCATGGAAACTTCTAACATGTGAAACAGTAGTAGGAGTAGGCCAGTCCCTAATAGCTTCTACCTAAGATGCATCTACTTCAACACCATTAACACTTACAACAAATCCTAGAAATACAACATCCTCTACACAAAAGGCACACTTCTTGTAATTAATATATAACTTTTCAGCTCTTAATACTTCAAACACTTGCCTTAGGTGATCAACAGGGTCATCTAAACTTCTACTATAAATCAGGATATCATCAAAGTAGACAACCACAAACTTATTAAGAAACGGTTTAAGCACATGATTCATTAATCGCATAACGTACTAGGTGTGTTGGAGAGACCAAAAGGCATCACCAACCATTCATATAGACCAAACTTGGTCTTGAATGCAGTTTTCCACTCATCACCCGGTTTCATACGGATTTGGTGGTAACCGGACCTAAGATCAATCTTAGAAAACACACTTGAACCACATAACTCATCTAGCATGTCATCTAACCTAGGGATAGGATGACGATACTTTACCGTTATCTTGTTGACGGCTCGGCAATCAACACACATCCTCCAGGTGCCGTCTTTCTTTGGAACCAAGATCACGGGTACGGCACACGGACTTAGACTCTCTCGAACTAGCCCCTTACTCAATAGCTCATCCACTTGTCGTTGTAACTCCTTAGTATCCTGTGGATTGCTTCGATATGCGGGTTTGTTCGGAATTTGTGACCCCGAAATAAAGTCAATTTGGTGTTCTATCCCCCTCAATGGAGGTAGTCCACTCGGCATCTCCTCGAGAAACATGTCCCTGTATTCCTGCAAAACATCACTAACAACACTAGGCAAGGGGTGAACGTTAGTAGAAACTTCATCTAGGTGTCGAATATCAACATTGAAACCAGCTAGCATCCTAGACTCGCTTTGATTTGAAAAGATGGAGGAGGAGATCCGGCGAATTGAAGTTTTACCCTTTGCTCTGACTTCTTCAAATATGGTTGTTGATATTAAATGGAAAAAATGAAAAGAAATGATGAGCTTTATAGTAAAGAGGCAGAACGGATGGCCATGCATGCCATGGATTTGAAAACCTCAGATGATTTGAAGCTTTATTTTTTGGTTAGGGTTTTCGGATTTGGGGCGTTGAGTTTCAAAGGCGAAATGAGTAAGGATTCAGCGAGAATCATGGGTAATAAAGGCAGAAGGAACACTTTATGATCATGATTCATGACCTTGCACTAATTAGTGTAAGGTTTTGGGTGATTGACGGGTCTGAGAGTTTGAGAGAGATGAGAGAAGAAGGGGAAAGAGGACGGAGGGACAGAGGGGAAATGACTTAGGGTTTGAGGGATAGGGGTTGGTCTCTAGGGGTTAAAGTTCGGAGATGGAATCTGGGCAGTTGATTATTTAGATCAATGGCCCTGATAATTCAGGGATTAAATAATAATAATGAAGAATTGTGGGGCCACTGGATCTTCTTGTTTAACAGTTGAGATTAAATTCAATAAGGTTTTAAAATTAAAGGAAAAGCTGAGATAAAATGAGGGTCGTTGATCTGTAGGATGGACGATTGGGATTTGTTGTGTTTATTTTGTGAGTGATAGAGACAGGTCACGTGACGTACTTTGATTGGTTCAAATGGGTTGGGATGGATAGCCAAAGTGGAGAGAGGGGGTTGTTTTGATTGGGTGCTTTTCCGACTTGGGCTTGGTATTGGGCCATAATTAATTTTAAAAATGGCTATCTTGTGTTTAGTTGGAGATTTGCAATTATAGCATTTTAGTCTTTTAACCCTTTTAAAATTAATTTAAATAAACTTAATTATTTTTAATAAAATATAATAAAATTATAATTACCAGACATACTACTAAGTATTATAATTAATTATTTATGAAATACTTTATCTTCTAAATTATAACACTACTAATCTAATTAATCATAATTTGAGAAATAATTCATTAAATTAATTATAAATCATAGATGGTGTATTTTGGAAATTTCCTCAATGACAAAAGTAGTAAATATATTTATAGTTACATAATGTTAGTACTAGGTTATTAATTTGGAAACTAATACTCAATCAATTTCGTAAAATAGGTATTTATTAATAGAAAATACTTTCAAAATATTCATTATAAATAATTAAGTATAAATAAATTAATTTTAAAATGGAGGGTCAAAATTGGCCTGATGCAATATTAACGCGGAAACAAGAAAACAAAAGATAGAAGCAAGACGCTCTATGAATTATCAAGACAATAAGTAGGAACTAGTCTACTTACTTTCTTGATGAAATCAAGGAGTACCGTACCTATGCTATACGAATGACCCTCAAGATAACGATGATCTTGCAAATTGTTCGATCAAACAAAGGAACAAGTTCAATTTTGAATCACACCAAAATTGGACAAGTTAATTCACACGATTTTGGGAGCAATGTGCTGCCGTTTTTTGATTGAAAATAATGTCAAAAAAGTGTCAAAATAATGAAGTGTTTAGGCTTATATAGGATGAGCCTTTACCTAACTCAAATACGAAAAGAATAACTAGTAACCTAAATCAACTAGGAAATAACTAATTAACAAAAAGGCCACAATTTGGCTAAGTTTAAGAAATAGTCACGCAGGACTGTAAAAACAAGTAAGAATTAATGTCTTCCATAACTATACAATAATACACGCTAAACGCAAACATCACACACCAAACGCTTGGATCTTCTTCACCATCAAATGTGCATCATGAAGCTCTTTAGATTTACTTCTCATGAATTGTCTTGAAGGTTTAAACGTATCATGATCAGGTTGATCTGCATCATCCTCCCCTTCTTGGGAAGATTTCGTCCTCGAAATCGAACCTTCTTCATATTTCAAAGCAACACAAGGAGTCAAGTCAGTGACATTGAATGTCTTAGAGACAGCATAATCATCAGGCAGATCTATGACATAAGCATTATTATTGATCTTTTGCAACACTTGAAATGGTCCATCTCCTCGCAGAGCTAACTTCCCTTTCCTATGGTTCGGAAATCTTTCCTTTCAAAAGTGCACCCAAATCCAGTCACCTTTCTTTAAGTCCAGCTTTTTTCTTCCTTTATTCTTCTTGACAGCTACCTTTTCATAAGCATCCTCCAAAGTTTTCCTCACCTTAGCATGCAATTCGAGCAACGGAGCTGCCCGGTTTTCTCTGTCAACGCTAATAACTGCATCTCTCGGCAAAGGAACAAGATCAAGTGGTATCAAAGGATTAAAATCATAAGCACATTCAAATGGAGTAATGCTAATCATGCGATGAACAGTTCTATTATATGCAAACTCCATAATAGGTAATCGGTCAGCCTAAGTGCCGGACTTCCCTTTGGTCAAAGCTCGAAGAAGAGCTCCCAAGGTGCGATTAACAACCTCAGTTTGACCATCAGTCTGTGGATGATGTGATGAAGAAAACAACAGTTTGGTGCCAAGAGCATCCCACGAACACTTCCAAAAGTGACTCAAAAACTTAGCATCCATATCACTAACAATAGTTCGAGGCACACCATGCAACTTTAATACATTAGCAATGAACAAAGAAGCAACATGTTGTGCATCATCACATTTTTTACAAGGAATAAAATGAGCCATCTTAGAAAACCTATCAACAACCACATAAATGCTATCATGACCTCCCCTAGATCGCGGCAGCCCCATCACAAAATCTATCGAGATATCTACCCAAGGACTAGTAGGAACGGGTAAGGGAGTATACAAACCATGATTATTATTAGACCTAGACTTAGCTCTTTACCACTCAAAACACGCTCCACATATTCTCTCGACATCTCGCCTCATCTTAGGCCAATGGAACTGTTCCCTTAATATAGCTAAAGTCTTGCCTACCCCAAAGTGTCCCATCAAGCCCCCACAATGCGCCTCACGCACCAACAACTCTCGCCACGAGGACTCGACTCCCCTTCTTAAAAAGGTACCCATCATGCCACTAATACTTCTCAATCTGCTGCCCATTAGTAATGACATCATACACACTCTTAAATTTAGGGTCATGCTCATACATAGACTTAATACTCTCAAAACCCATCAACCTAGATGCTAACGTGATAGCCAAAGCAAACTTCCTAGATAGTCCGTCAGCTACTACATTCTCCTTTCCCTTCTTATAATGAATCACGTAAGGGAAACTCTCAATGAACTCTACCCACTTGGAATGTCGTTTATTTAGTTTCTCTTGACCCCTAAGATGTTTCAGGGACCCATGATCACTCCTAATTATGAATTCCTTAGGCCATAGGTAATGTTGCCAATGAGCTAAAGCTCTCACGAGGGCATACAACTCTTTGTCGTACGTAGAGTAATTCAAGGTAGCCCCCTTCAACTTCTCACTAAAATAGGCAATAGGCTTCCCATCTTGCATAAGAACACCTCCAATTCCCACCCCCGAGGCATCACACTCAATTTCAAAAGCCTTACTAAAATCAGGTAATTGTAACAATGGGGCAGAACTAAGCCTACGTTTCAACTCTTGGAAGGCACCCTTTTGCAGCTCCCCCCACACAAAAGGCGTGTCTTTTCTCACCAACTCTGTGAACGGTGCTGCTATGGTGCTAAAGTCTTAACAAAGCGTCTGTAGAAACTAGCTAGTCCATGGAAACTTCTAACATGTGAAATAGTAGTAGGAGTAGGCCAGTGTCTAATAGCTTCTACCTTAGATGCATCTACTTCAATACCATTAAGACTTACAACAAATCCCAGAAATACAACTTTCTCTACACAAAAGGCACACTTCTTGTAATTAACATATAACTTTTCAGCTCTTAATACTTCAAACACTTGCCTTAGGTGTTCAACATGGTCATCTAAACTTCTACTATAAATCAGGATATCAGCAAAGTAGACAACCACAAACTTATTAAGAAACGGTTTATGCACATGATTCATTAATCGCATGAACGTACTAGGTGCGTTGGAGAGACCAAAAGGCATCACCAACCATTCATATAGACCAAACTTGGTCTTGAATGCAGTTTTCCACTCATCACCCGGTTTCATACGGATTTGGTGGTAACCGAACATACGATCAATCTAAGAAAACACACTTGAACCACATAACTCATCTAGCATGTCATCTAACCTAGGGATAGGATGACGATACTTTACCATTATCTTGTTGACGGCTCGGCAATCAATAACATCCTCCAGATGCCGTCTGTTTTTGGAACCAAGATCACGGGTACGGCACACGGACTTAGACTCTCTCGAACTAGCCCCTTACTCAATAGCTCATCCACTTGTCGTTGCAACTCCTTAGTATCATGTGGATTGCTTCGATATGCGGGTTTGTTCGGAATTTGTGACCCCGGGACAAAGTCAATTTGGTGTTCTATCCCCCTCAATGGAGGTAGTCCACTCGGCATCTCCTCGGGAAACATGTCTCTGTATTCCTGCAAAACATCACTAACAACACTAGGCAAGGGGTGAACGTTAGTAGAAACTTCTTCATTAGAGCTCAAGTAAACACCCTTATGAATTAGGCAAATTAAGAGCTTAGAACTATCATTACCTCTCAAATACTCACCTGGTTGCATCATGGCACAAATATTACCTGACAGGTTCGATGTACTAGCATTGGTTATGGCTTCGGATTTGGGCTCCATTGAAGCCTTAGCTCTAGCCGCCTCTTTCAGTTCCCTCATGCGTTTGTAATCATCACTAACCTGTTGCGGTGTTAAGGGCTTAAGTACATAACTCTTGCCCTCCAGCTTGACCGTATAAGTATTGGCCCTTCCATCATGGTCAACACATCTATCAAACTGCCAAGGCCTGCCCAATAGTAAATGGCACGCCTGCATAGGCACCACATCGCACAAGATTTCATCCTGATAAGCTCCCACCTTGAACTTAATGAGTGCCTGCTTTACTACCTTTAATTCACCACATTCACTCAACCACTGCAATCGATAAGGATGGGGATGTTTCCTCGTAGGTATACTAAGTTGAGTCACTAACGTGTGGCTTACTACATTAGCGCAACTTCCGGAATCTATTATCATCGAGCACACCTTTCCTTTCACCCTACATCTAGCATGAAACAAGTTCTCATGCTGCATATCTCCTTCCTCCTGTACGTTCATAGTGCTCAAGTTCCTACGTACCACTAAGAACATATTCACACCCTCTTCTTCTAACTCTTCCTCGCCGCTCTCAACCAATTCTGCCCCCTTATCATCCTCAATCTCTTCTTCACTTTCTTCTTCACACACAGTTCCATCATCAAGAATTAATATGGTCCTCCGTGTTGGACAATCCTTAGCGAAATGCCCATAGCCTTTGCATTTGTGACACTGAAAAGAAGATGCGCTAGGAGAATTGAGTTGAGTCTTAGAATTACCTCCGGACCCCTTAGGTTCAACCCCAGGTGCCGCAGCTTGGGCTAGCTTCTTAGGCTCTCAGTTTTGGCTTGCTGTAGGCTCTTGGGTTTGGCTTGCTTCCCCAGTGTTCGGCGTCTTCCACTCTTTGTTTCGACGTATGATAGTGGAATCGGAACCCCCTCTATATCGAGCTGCCCGGCTTTCTTTAATCATCTTTTCGGCTTCAATGGCAGCTAAGAACACATCATGAAGAGCAATGAACACATGTAGTCTCAACTGATTGGAGATTTCATTATTCAACCCATTCTTGAATCGGGTAATAGCATCTTCTTGTTCTTCGTCTGCCATGTCAAGTGATAGACGAATTTCTCAAAGTCATCATAGAATTCTTCCACGGACTTCAACCCTTGTTTCAAATCATACAACTTCTGTAACTGTTCTTGCTTGTGCCGTGGGTTCATATATTTACGAGTCATTATTTGCTTCAATTCCATCCATGTTATGCGTGCCGGTTGGTTATGTCTAACTCTGGATCTTTTCTCAGCCTCCCACCAAGTCGAAGCATAGGACTCGAAAGCAGCAATGGCATATGTAGCCTTCTTCTCCTCAGATATATCATTAATTTCAATTGTCCGCTCAACTTGACGCTTCCATTCTAAAAATCGGTCAGGATCACTAGTTCCTTTGAAAGCAGGGATAGTAACCTTGACGCTGTTCAACCTACTGTCTCGGACATGGTCTCGGCCCCCTCGATTTGGTAAGATTGGTTGGAAGTCCTCATAATGCTCAACATGCTCATCAAATTCATACTCTAAGTTCCTTCCACCAAAACCTCTAAGCCTCCCTCTCGGACCATGATCATAACCACGTCTTCCCACGTAGTCTCGGCCTCCATTCCTCTGTCCTACTCTCGGATTCCCAAGTCATCATCTTCAAATTCATCGAACTCGGGTTGATCATCCTCTCGGGCTGCTCTCATATCCCCTACGGGTGCTATGTTTCTCTGGGCTGGCATTAATGGTGGTATGACACCCCGGGGAATCCTCATGGACCTGACATTTTAAGCACCTCCGTCCCTTTGCTCGTTTTGGCGAGCTAACTCCACAAACTGCTCGGGTCTAACGGTGGAACCGTCACTAGTTCCTTCTCCAGCGTGCTTCTGATTGCTAAAGGATCTTTCTATGTTCTCCATTCGGGCGCTAAGTGCCCTTACTTCGGCCAAGAGGTCTGCCAAAGTAATGTCAGTCACAACCTTTTCTCCTTCCGTAGCCATGCACCTGCAAAAGAAACAAGACTAGAGAATGTGTTAAGGTTAGTTAAAATTCTCTCTCTCACTTTTGAATGACTCTCGGGTTCACTCAAATTTTTGGATAGGATTTCACACTTGTCTTCAAATTGGCT
>MCJB01051143.1:0-33544 GCA_002018475.1 Nicotiana obtusifolia | reverse complement strand
TTTTCCTTTTCCAACCAATTTCGTCCCCCCTTCTCCTTGTCCACCTAGGTTTTCAACTTCTTGAAGCTTCTCCCTTTTGGATTGGGAGTTGTTTCCTTCTTGGACTAGAATTAGGTTTCCTATTCTCCTCCTTTCTCCTCCCCAAATTCGGCCTCCCTTACACCTTTAGGCCCTCTTCCACGTTTTCAACAATACCTTTTCAAGAACAACAATTTAAAGTTTAAGAACTTCAAGAATTCAAGGCAATCTTGTTAAGAACGTTTGAGGATTCAAGAAACTCTTCAAGAACAATGTAAAACTCTTCAAGAACTTCAATTTTAACTCCAAGAACATCAAGATTCTCAAGATTCAATCATGCACCTTCAAGAATTTTCAACTAGAGTTTCAAGATTATCGGTTTCTAACGATCAAGAACTTCAAGATTTGGTTCAAGAACGTTTCTTTATCAATCAATCTTCAAGACTTTAATCCCTAGATGATTCAACAACTTCAACAACACAAATTTTCGGTTTTTTTTTCTTCTCTTTTTTTTCACGTTTTTTTTTTTCAAAATCGAAATTTAAGAATTAGAACCTAAAACTAAGGCACGAAGAACAGGATTGGGATTGTAGAAACAATCTCGTTCCAAGCTCTGATACCAACTGATGCAATATTAACGCGGAAACAAGAAAACAAAAGATAGAAGCAAGATGCTCTATGAATTATCAAGACAACAAGTAGGAACTAGTCTACTTACCTTCTTGATGAAATCAAGGAGTACCTATGCTATACGAACGACCCTCAAGATAACGATGATCTTGTAAATTGTTCGATTAAACAAAGGAACAAGTTCAATTTTGAATCACACCAAAATTGGACAAGTTAATTCACACGATTTTGGGAGCAATGTGCTGCCGTTTTTTGATTGAAAATAATGTCAAAAAGGTGTCAAAATAATGAAGTGTTTAGGCTTATATAGGATGAGCCTTTACCTAACTCAAATAGGAAAAGAATAACTAGTAACCTAAATCAACTAGGAAACAACTAATTAATAAAAAGGCCACAATTTGGCTAAGTTTAAGAAATAGTCACGCAGGACTGTAAAACAAGTAAGAATTAATGTCTTCCATAACTATACAATAATACACGCCAAACGCAAACATCACACGCCAAATGCTTGGATCTTCTTCACCATCAAATGTGCATCATAAAGCTCTTTAGCTTGACTTCTCGTGAATGGTCTTAAAGGTTTAAACGTATCATGATCAGGTTGACCTGCATCATGGCCGTCAAATTGGGGTGTTGGGTCAATAAAAGATTGCTAGGAATAATTAATCTCATCTTGTGTCTGCTAGATTTGTTTCAAAATGTATTTTTAGTTACTAGGGATAATAATTAGGAATAAGCCCATTACTAATTGGGAGATAGTAATAGGTAATTATAATTATACCATAATAATACCCAAATGAGTGAGTTAATCTGATAGAAAACCCCCATTGATTAGACACATGGAGGAGGTGAACAATCTTAGATTTTTCCTTATTTCAATCTTATTTCTTATGTTCTTAGTTGTTTAGCTTGTTTCTAATTTAACTTCAGTTTTGGTTTATCTCAACCCACTTTAAGAAATATAATTAGCACTATATAAGATTTGAGTATACAAACTTAGACTTAACCACCTAGATAATGGTTCCTCGTGAATTCGACCTAATCTTATCAGCATTATATTGTGACAGTCGATTTTTTTCCTCTATTCAGAATACGGTTAAGGTTATCAAATTTGAATTCAAAATAAGAGTAGTTGCTGATAAAAACTTGATAATACTTATGGTTCGCTCATCATATCAAATTTATTCCAGAATACGAGTTAGGAAGTTAGAACACCTATGTGCTGATAAACAAAAACCATTTTGACCGGATAAGAGTAAATAACAATGTCGAATCAGGCCGTCTTTTGCCTTGAAAGAGTTCATACGTGGCTAACAGCTTTCCCAAAATAAGGGGAGATGTGATGCTTACTGTTCACGGAAACAGCCAACCTATACTATAGTCAAGTCGTTCGCTTATCTTTCTGATCTCCTTTCCTTTTATTTATCAAATTTTTGGCGTTCACCCAGTGAAAAATGGGTTGATGGTGTTAGCTAAGTAAGGGGGAGAGAGGAGAGCCTTAGGGTACACTCATTTTTGCATTTTTGCTTAGGTTCTCGAGATTCTCAATCGTGCAGTGTACAAATACATAGAAATGAGGAATGATACTAGTACAAGAAGAAGAAAATAGGCTGCAACTTTATCTTTTCTGTTAGCGATTCCTATATATTCTTTCTTGTATCTTTTTTTCTTATTACAGCAATAGAGACTCAAAATGGATATTGAGAGAAACAAACTTAGAGATTAATTCGCAATAATTTTAGTTTATATAGATTTTAAGGATTTTTTACTTACAATTTAAACCATTTTAGCAAGTTACTTACTAGCTGTTATAATATAGCAATCAATGATTATTAAATGAAGTCACCTGTAATTAGCTTTCAGCGACCTAATTGTTTAAATATTTTTATACTTTCGGCACATAACTCAATTAGCTACTACTATAACTTTGGCAATATAAGAAAAGGAATCAGAATCTTCAAAGTCACTGTCAACCTACAGTAACACTTTTTATGTTAGCAGATTAACTATACTAAAACAGAAAAAAAGCTATACTCTTAACATAGGTTAGATTATTTTTTCTTTTTGCTTTTTTGATCCAAAAGGATGAAGAGAATACTTTTCATTGTCCAAAAAGCAGTTTTCCTCTATGACTGAACATCATTTGTAACTCCTGTAATTTAATCAATTCATCGGTTAATTTGCTTTCTTAATCATTTTTACCTAACTTCACTGCAAAATACTACTAAAGCCCACAGAACACTCAAGTAAAACTGCATTCACTCTATCCTATAAATACTGGAAACTCTCAAAATTCTCAGACATCCATACAGTGAATAGACGATCATTTTTACAATTCGGGGGTTGGACTGGAAAAATAAAATGAAAGAAAACAGAACGGAACGCATATGTTACAAATTATCCAGAAAGTGCAACGATAAAAAACAGCACTTCCTTAGACTCATCGAGAATTGTTCAAGCTTTGATATCCTGACTTTGGCTTTCCTTCAACATGTCTATATACCGCTTTACTTCACTTTGATTAATCTCAAATGAAAACGTAAGATCCCTTACCTGCAATTTCCTCTATCAGATTAAAACACTGTACATATCCTGATGGACATTACAGAAAAAAACAAGGAAGATCTCCCGTAAAAGAGAAAATTATTCAGCATGTATAATGCAATTTTGTCAAAGCTTATAGTTGTGTATTGTGTTTTCAGCTTGTTCATTGAAATAAGCTCAAAAGACGACATTAAATACGAAAAGCAACCATTGTCACATAACTTGGACAGGAAAATCTTCTACAATATACATTGTGCATAGCACGGCTTGTTTCTTNCCCAAGGGCCAGCAATGGCTTTTCGCACTTCCCCATGTGGTTACTCGCTTCCCCCAACCTCATGGTTGGAGATGGAAGATCCTTTCAATAGGCTATCCTCTCTGGTCTTTACAAATTGCAGGTTTTTATGCAAGTATTGGCCAAAACCAATAAAATAAGCACAGGCCTTGTTAGGCAATTTGAGTGGACTACTGTTACGTGTCCAACTATAGTATACTATAGCTTTCACATTTCGCTCTACTCATTACCTAACAAAAGAAAAATACTCCCTTCCATTTGTCTCTATATGTACGTAGTTGTTCTCACAAAATATATCTTGTTATAAAAAATATTGTGCACTTCAATATATGCATTATTATAAGTTTACAAATAATGTGCAAACCAAATAAAAATATGGAGTATCAGAATTTGGAATTTCAGAAAGTCATTTGTATGAACCAGAGACTATCTATACAACACACGAACTTATAAACTATCATGCTCACTTTGCATGTATACACACACACACACACAAAAAAAAATATATATATGCATTAGGTACTGACGAGCCAAATTTTCAAACCTTTCTGTCACTCAAGCTGCAGTGGTTCATTGCCCAAACGGTAAGGTCTATATTCGATAAATGATTAATCTATTATGGTTTTACCTGAAGTTCTAATCACAAACAAAGAAAACTACATCTCGTAAAAAAAACTGAAGCTCCAGAATTAAGGACAGAAAATGAACTTACACCATAAATTTTATGCTGAATAGAATTTTGAATGTTATCTGGCAACTATTTGCCTATGACTTGAGAGCGACAGATGATTTAGCAGATTGTTCAAAATCATAACCACAATTTTAGCCACCAACCGTGCCAACAAATTCAACATAAAAATTCATTGAGGTGGGAAAAAAAACCGACGAGTAAGTTTCACTTGAAATAGCAAAGCTCAAACAGCTCAAATGTCAACTCATAAACTATATTTTACGGAGGCCTTACCCATAATTCCTAGAAACAAGAAAAGGATAAGGGTGACAAACGGTTCTACATGGATCATCCAGGTTACAATAATAACCATCAGATGACTACCTAAGCTTGGGATACTTAGATCAGGAAAAAATGATTACCTACGCTTGGGTTTAGATAACTCAGTCATTACCTTTTAGTCCCAAACTGGAAATGAGAGTCGCAAAAAATGGAAATTAACTAAGGTCACATGATCAGCTAAGTTAAAGAACAAGCTAATATGGTAGGTAACTCAGAGATGGCAGGAATAATATACAATTTGCTCAGAAAATAGACGCAAGAGGTAGACGACTCAGAGCTAGCTTCAGTTGTCATCAAATAAGAAGCATACCATAATGAAGGAACCAGAAGTGAGGGTTAGACTCTGTTTAGGATGTACTTCTTTGCCGTTCACATGAATTGAATATTTTCCAACATTCCGCAAATGGAATAATCCACCCATGTCCATCTTTATAGTTGCCTATATAAAGCAAGTTACATGAATATGTCACTCCGTGGACACATAACTGTACAGCACGCTTGCAGGCATACAAAGATGCAAATTGTTTCTAGAATTAAAAATATGAAATGACTTGACCAACCTAAATAAAGGATTTCATGCTTCCAACTTTAAGGCACCAAATGGAACCCCAAAAAAAAAAAAAAAAGAAACAAGTAACCAGAAGAAAACATGAGGGCATCTGGAAGTATGTGCATGTCAAACATCCATTGAACCTTAAATATTTACCTTTCTATCTATACTATCATAAAAGCATAAAATTCCAACATGAAATATTGGACCATTTCATTCTTCATAAGTGCATTCAATGTGGGATAAAATTGTGATTAAAATTAATTGTAGAAAAAAAAACTTCATTATTTCGTTGTATTAATTATTTGATCAATTCTAATTAATATAAAACTTTATCAAAGCCTTTTTAATTAATATAAAACTTCATTATTTCCTTCTCTGGTGACATTAGGAATGAAGTGGATCTCCTTTTTAAGTTTTCAAAATTTTTTATAACAATTTTCCAAGCTTTATTTCCTTATACTCATTATTTGACCTTTTTAGTAATACAAAAATTTATTATTTCCTTATATGGTGACAACAGGAAGAATTTCAATTTTTCAAGTTTCTAATTTTAAAACTTCGCCTATTTTTTAGGATTTCGAATTGAACTATTCAATTCAACTTCTATAAGGAGACTTCCACTTAAGATAAGACCCACATGCTTATCTTTTTCCCTAAAAAAGTGCTCTGGCTTCATTCCGACTCCCAATTCAAGAAGAGCAAATATGGGTTATCATGTCGTTATGCTCTTCATTAGTGTGATAGTCTCAGCCCACGAAATTGCAAACGATGTAATACATGTCTATACATCCAGGAACCCTTTCAGACCACATTCATATGCAATTTGTTTTTTTTAAATAACTTACCATAATTAAAGACGCGGGGGAAGCAAGAACATGGTTATTAAATCACTTTTGTTTAAAAACCAATTAAATCACTTATGTTACAACAGATTGCTAAGGTCAAATAGTGTTGTTACTTCTTATGCAATCAATGTAAAGGTTGACATGTAGTAGTACAATCATGCGATTGTCCGTCTAGAAGAGGTTAGTTTTCTACTTGTTCGTTATATATTGTTCGAATTCAAATTCTGAAGTTGGTCAAAAAGTATTACTTCTAGCATTATTCTCCAAAAGATCTTAGGATATGCAAAGGCACTAACATTTTATAGATGTTATTAAGTTCTATGTTACAATATGTGAAACACATGTACCAAGTGACTAGTATGAGTAAAGAACAGCAAAGTGTACTGCAGTCAGCATTGAGATTTACAAATACAAATTTGTTGAAGGTTAACATTAGCCAAAAAAGGTTTAATTACAGAAGATAGTGAGCAAACCAGGAAAATGGAGCAAATGTTAGTTAAGAAACATAAATGTAAATTACATAATCACAGTCGGTCAATTGTTCCATCATATATTTCTTTATTTGCTAGAAAAACAAATGAACTAACTTAAAGTTATGGAATCAATTGAATAACTAAAAGAGCTCATTATGATTAATACAGCTGGAGTCCAAGAAGAACATACCTGTCGTCTAGAAATTTTATTATGGCGACTTTCTCTGCCCAAGTCGATGTCAACTTTAACATCTGCAGATGCTCGTCCCAGTAGCACCTGAACCCATAAATGGATGACCAATTTTTTTGTAAAAACTTTGAATCTTCAAGGGAAAAATGGAACTTTTATTGAAAAGCTAGGCTGTAATAGCTGATTCAACACTTTCAGCAACACCATCAATACTCTTAATCTTATAAAGTCACTAATTCAGTATTTCCAGCTTGCCCCTTTTACCTATGACCTACCAGTAATAATTGCAACATTAAAATGGGAGTAAAACATTCTTTGAGTATGGACATCTTGCAACAGCAAATATAGCTTGGCATTTCCTCTCACTGATTGGGTTTCCATATAATCCAAAGACAAAATGTGACAACCCTTATTGACTCTGCTCCAAGTGAAAATGAGCCAGGCGTGATTATTAAGCAGAGAGAAGAGGAAGTCTACTGGGCAAAATGAACATTCCTAGATTTAAGAAAGTCATTCAGAAGCCATGCACAATGTAGCTCTCTGGGGTTTTTTATGACAAGGCTAATTCCCCACCATATCTTCACCATCTCAGTCAGGCATTTTCCCAACTTCTTTTTTTGAAAAAGTAACATATTTGTATATAAATAAAAAGACTACAACTGTGGAGTCACCCATAATTACAAGGAGGCCTACAGGAGAGAAACACTCCTAATCCTTTGTCTCCTCATAAGGATTCCAAGATATCAAAAATAGATTCATGATTTCTAAATATTCTCCTTTACACCAAAGGGTGGATGAAGTGGAGGCTCGCTTCCGGTGTCTTGTGTGACTTAAGGGTAAGTTCTACAAGGTAGTGGTTAGACCGACTATGTTGTATGGGGTAGAGTGTTGGCCACTCAAAAACTCCCACGTCCAGCAGATGAAAGTAGCAGAAATGAGGATGTTGAGATGGATGTGTGGGCATACTAGATTGGATAGAATTAGGAATGAAGTTATTCGGGACAAGGTGGGAGTGGCCCCTGTGGAGGCAAAGATGCGTGAGGCAAGGTTGAGATGGCTCGGGCATGTTAAGAGGAGGAGCACAGATGCCCCAGTCAGGAGATGTAAGAGGTTGGCCTTGGGAGGTGAGAGGAGAGGTAGAGGTAGGCCAAAGAAGTCTTGGGGAGAGGTGATCAGCCCGGACATGGCAGCTTGAGCTAACCGAGGACATGACCCTAGATAGAAGGGTGTGGAGGTTGAAGATTAGGGTAGAAGGTTAGTAGGTAGTCATGCGTTTCCTTTTGTCTTCTCTAGTTCGGTAGTATTAGTGCTAGTCCGGTAACCTTTTTTCCTTAGTTTACTATATTCGCATGTTTTGTTCCGTTAGTACTTGTCATTGGTAATTCCATAGTTTGCTAGCAGTACTTCGTTCATATTTTCGTTTGCTGCCTTGGATTTAGTTTTCTAAATATATTGTCGTGCTATTACTTGTTATCGGTATCTCTTTCATATTCTCTGTTGCTATCTTCGATTTAGTTTTCTAATTATTTGTCTTGCTATTACTTGCTATCAGGACTTCTTTCACCTTTTTTAGCCGAGAGTCTATCGGAAACAGTCTCTCTACCCTTCCAGGGTAGGGGTAAGGCTGCGTACATCCTACCCTCCTCAGACCCCATTTGTGGGATTATACTCAGTGATTGTTGTTGTTGTTGTTGTTGTTGTTGTTGTCTCCTTTACACCAAAAATAAAAAAGAACTAAACATTTCATTTTCATCTTCTCAGTGTTACTGTATTTATCTTGAAAGCATATTTGGTTTGTTTCTTCCCAAATTATATCCCAGATGCAAGTTGGGACAATGTTTCATCTCTTTATGATTGGAAAGGTTGCCTTCTCAGTTCCACCATGTTAGAACTTCAGGAATTCTTCTTGACATAACCTACAATATTCCTCTTAAATTGACGAATATCCTCCATAATCAAAAAGTCACCTTACGGTGCAAAAAGAGATGATTGATTGTCTCTGCCTCCTCTCCACATAAGTAACATCTAGATCATAGTTGGTATCCTCTCTTGATCAAATTGTCCTTAAGCAGGCCACTTTATATAGAATTTTAACCTTCCAAATCAAATTCCATGGCCAGCAGCCAAACTGATTGTTTGAGATGCTAAACTCCTTTATGTTGCGTTAACTAAGAACTTCCCTTTGTTGTTCTGTTGCCATGTCACACAATTTTCAGCAGTAGAGGTCCATTTGAATTGTTTCAAGATCTTGTAGAATTCTGTAAGTTTGTCAATCTCCCAATCATTTAGTAATCTTCTGAAGGTCAGAATCCAACTTTGGTTTGTCCAAACCTCTCCTACTGTTGCTTCCTGTTGTTGGTTCAGTAAAAGAAAATATCAACGATCCTTGACCTAACCAATTATCCTCCCAAAAGGATATTCTAATACCATTTCCTACTCCGAAGTTTGACTTATTCATGAGCTTAGGCCAAAAGTTTCTAATATACTTTCACAAACTGACCTCATATGGATTTCTCAGACTTGGTTATCCATTTTCCTTCCATGTCATATTTTTCGCTGACTACCTCCTTCCATAAAGATTGTTCTTTTGAAGTAAATTTCCATAACTACTTTATTAACAAGCTTTGATTCTGGATCGTCAAGTTCTTGATTCCCAATCTCCCTCCCTTTTTGTTAATTGTGAGTGAGTTCCATCTAACCGAGTGAATTTTCTTCTTGTTACTGTTTACTTCCCATAAGAATTTTTTTTTCAAAGTATCTATTCTATTCACCACATTCAGTGGTATTGGGAATAGAGACATCGTATATGTGGGAATTTGCTAGCTTCTTCTCATATTTCTCTAAGACCCCATTCCATATCTTTAACTTGTTTTTGGCCCAAAGACATCCTCAAATACATTGGATGTAAGTTCACAATTTTATCTCCAACAATTCCAGCCAAGTTTTGAAGCTCATTCACCTCATTAACTGGATAAACAAAACTTTTATCCCCTAGAAATGGCTTCAAACATGATAAAGTGACCCTCAATATTTTTAGGTATTCTTTATCAGCTTCACAGAACACAAGGGTGTCATCTGCATATTGTAAATGGGACATCTCCAGGTGACAACCTGCCTTAGAGTTCAGCTCAAGCCCTTTATCCTATTGTCTATCCGAGCTGTCTTCGACATATCATTCAATCCTTCAAAAGTGCGCACAGGCATACTTGTGCCTCACGGGCGAGGGGGTGCCCTAAAAGCTTGATAAGAAACTTTGCACTAACCCTCATAATTTTTTTATAAATCAAAACATTCCCCCAAATTGCAACGGGGCAAGTGCACAAATAGCAGATTTTGGGACCCCTATTTAAGGCATAGCCGAAGTTCATAACTATTTTGTAAATTTGGCTACTTCAGAATCAACTTCATATATACATGACTAAAGGGCAGCCCGGTGCACTAAGCTCCCGCTATGCACGGGGTCCGGGGAAGGACCGTACCACAAGGGTTTATTTTACACGCCTTACCCTGCATTTCTGCAAGAAACTGTTTTCACAGCTCGAACCCGTGACCTCCTGGTCACATTGCAGCAACTTTACCATTACGCCAAGGCTCCTCTTACATGACTGAAGCTGCAAAATCCGCGTCTAAAGTTACAAAATTGTCTAAGCTTGGCATATTGCTTGTGCAAGGCTGCAAGCAAACTTCAGTCATTTTTGTCTGACCTTCAGACATGCACGATTGAAGTTTGACTTGCCAAAGCCAAACTTCAAACATTTGTCTGAATTTCAGACATTTATGCCTAACGTCATACCCAACTTTTAGATGAAAGATATACTCTTTTTCTATTTTCTGTAACTCCCTTCAGTGGATACTTAACTGTTTTGGTTGTGATGGTAAGCTAAAGTCCTTTGTTAGTAATTCTAATCAATTGGTTAATTTGGTGACAGTAATTTCGTTCATATGTTTCTCAGTTTATGCACCAAAACTTTTCTCAGCTTTCTCTCTCTAAAGACATTCTTAAATACCTTGATTCTCTTATTCCTCAGTTATTTCTGAGTTCTAGGCTAAGACATTTGTTGATCACGTGCGTGCATCCTTCACTAAGTGTGTGGTTTAGCACATCTAAGATATCTTTCCTTCGCAACAGTTGCTTGAATTACCCATAGAGCATCTGATTCTATTCAAAGAGAGTTAGTAACTTATCGCCAAAAGCAAAGCATCTCAGAGACCACAAAGGTCGGCAGTGTATATAGATTGTACCATCAGCCAATGCAGCAAGTTCAGCAATACTTCACCCCTACCATGCTTTTGACAACAGCATTTATAACAATAGTAGCAGCTCCGCGACAAGGTTTTCTTTTCAGGCGAAGAATAAACTGTTCTTCACTATGTTACTCATTGCCTGCAAACTTTACTAAGACCCAGTAAAGCCAAAGAGCATATTCTTCTAATCCCTTGTATATAGAGAGTCCATAAACAACCTTTTAAGTGTTGCCCAACAAAAAAACTATATAGTTTTACTTCCCTAAGAAGGAGGAGGAGGAGGAGGAGGAGGGAAGAGCGAGAGTAGGATGTCTTTGTATGAAGTTTGCCGACTGACTACAAGTTAAATAATTTGAAAAACTTGATATAGCTCAAATAGCAGGGTGAAAACTGGCTACCGGGTGCAATTCCTACAATTGCAACTTACCTTTAATGATTTACCAGGTGCTAAAAAAAAGAAGTCTTTAACAAAGGATGGTGGTGTTGCGGCTTCTTCAGAGAACATCAGTTGTGACGGTTCCCAGTGAACCGGAAGAGGAGGAAGTGTAGTCAACCGCTTTTCTTTGGATCTGCCTGGTTTTGAGTTACTTGGCTTGCGTTCTAATAGTTGATGGTGGGTTTGCTCAAATAAATATAGCATCAGTGCTCATTGTGATTGTAGTCTTGAATTGTTGAGATGAACAAAATAGAGAACTGAGAATAATGCACATGCTCAATCATTCGAAATGGGAGGAACGTTCAGAATACACAGGGGAACATGCAAAACTTAATTAGTTGCTTTGTTCAATGGCTATAGGGCTATGTGGGGACTTGGAATAATAAAATGGACCAGCAAAAAAAAGCCTTTTCTTGGTAAACCGCTATTTGTAAAAAGTATAATTAATGTAGTTGAAGTGAGTAATTATCATAATTATTTTTAATAAAGATACATTTAATATATTATTAATTTATAAAATAAAAAATTTAAAACTTCACCGGGACTTACGCCCCACGTCTCGAAGCTTCCACCCTGCCCCGTATTAGATAAAACATCTTGCCTCATGCTCTCGCTTTTTAAAACTATACATATGATGCTGATAGTATATGTTAGATGATCATTTCAGACAAGTAGGATCAATAGGGAAGCATTTATTAATAGTCTAGTATGGTATTCTGTAATTGAGTTAGAATGCATTTAATCAATCATACCGCCGGTTTTCTAATAAAATGCTTTGAGCGACAGCCAGCTAAAACAGCAAATGCTCCATGTGCAGCAATATCTCTCCGTTCACAAGCATGATCAGCCTGCTCCAGCCTGATGATCGTTCTAGGATCTTCAACCTGATACGTTCTGACTGGGGAAAAAATAAAGAGACGGACAAAAGGAAAGAAACCAGAAAATATACGGTAAGAGAGTATGCACCAACAGAGGGTTGAAAATCACAAATAAAGAAACTACAAAAGAGCAAAAAAGCCGCCAAAGAAGTGGATGAAGTGAATGAGTAGAAAAAGTAACTATAAGCATAATACACTAAGTGATGCAGTACAAACAAAATAATCAAGACTATATCAGCTCTTCATAGAAAGTCATTGAAGTAAAAAAGTAAATCATTCAATAAATATAATCAAACTGGAACCCACCTCCCTTACTAGAATATATATCCTGGTTATTTGGGCTCAAATCCATATCAAGGATCTGTTGGATGATGAAAGAAACTTGTTAAGGTCAACAAATACCTATGATGGTAGTTGAAATTCATACACCAGAAAAGAAGATCTCACCAGAGCTTCAACATCAGAAAAGTAGGGTATGTCCTCATCACTCTCATAAAGAAACTCTTCCGAATCTGATGAAAAGTTGTTTGGACTTGCTTCAGAGATTGTTGTTTTCATGAGGATAGTTTCAGCAAGTATAGGTTCATTCTTTTGAAGGATGGTGGTAGTGACGTGTTCCTTAGTGCAAATGGCTTTCTTCTCCAAGCACTGGGAGGCATCAGCATAATTCCAACTGAGACTTTTTCCATGTTCATCCTTTGCGATATTTTCTTTAACAGCTCCTTGACAGGGATTTACTGCACTAAATTTTCCTGAAATGACTAGTCTTGGACTATCAGAAGTGTTCAGATTCCTCCGCAGAACATGTTGGTTATTATCGTTGGGCAACTCATGCTTAACTTTGTGATCACTATTGAACATTTCTGATTTTGATGGAGGTTCAATCATCTGATAAGAAGTACTGTATTCCGAATGACTATTTTGGTTATTTTTCTTCAAGACAGCTCGTCCATCATTGGTCCTTTGATTAATGGACAAATCTTTGACAGACGAGGATAATGGATGATAAGTCTCATCATATTTCCAATATGCCATAGACGGAAATGATGTTGACGGCATCCGAACAGGAAGAAAAACATCATCATTGCTAGGAACTTCTGGGTCCTCAGAGCTTAATGTGCAACAAATAACTCCACCACGCATTTCAGGAAAAGCCGGATTGACAGTTAATGCGGAGGATAGCATTTGAAACTCTGAACTGGAAGCTAGAGGCTTATCACCATATTGGTACACACATTTGTCACTGAATTCTCTGGGACGAGCATCAAGCCGTTCATCTGGAGCATTTGATGCCTCTGATACACCTTTGTCAGGCATGTCACCTCCACCATCAGGACAATCCAAGAGAAGTGAGCTCAAGCCATCAAAATAAGACTTATCGATCGTTTCATTTCCATCAGCGCCAAATAGATCTTCCTCATCTGAAAAGTTGAGCAAAGATTTTGACAACTCTGCTAAGTAGTCATCAGTACTAGGTGCCGAATTTGTCAGTTCATCACATGACATATCGTCTCCCAAGTTGGACTTTGAACTTACAACACCATATCCTGATGCATCTGTTTTATTCGTACTGCCATCAATAGCAACTACAAAAGTATTCTGTACATTCAGTCCTTCCTCGAAATCAGGCAGAGCTGGGACAGAAATATCTCCAATTGTACTCCAATCGGGCATTTCAGGTGGAGTAGGTGAATAACCAAGGTTGTCAAATGACAAACCACAATGTGGAACTGGTAAGTTAAAGACCTGGCTTTCAAATCCAGAAGAGTTTATCAAATTATCATCACATTGACCTGAGTCCTCAGGAACATTAAAGTTGCTAAGAGGAATGTCTCCATTATGATTGCGGAGTCCAATCGGAAAACAAGGAGAAGCAGTAACACCATCACTAGCACAGACGGAATCATCAAGCCCATGCTCCAGAATGCCATTGCAAAGGACGTCAACATTTAATTGTTGATTACCAAAGGTATCTCTTATTGAATCTATAAATACACAATCCACAGAGTGAGGCTCGTCATTGTTACCAGCTCCACCAAGAAAATTCATATCCATCGAGTCAAATGGGTCATTCCGGATTCTCTTACGCATAGCATAATAACATGAGCGGATACTCTCACTTTTTCTCTTCATTAGAACAGATTTTTTACTTTCCTTGGAATTCTCAAACCTATTACATTTCGGTGTCGATGCAGAGTGGTCAAACTCAATCATGAGTGTTGATGCTTCAGCGGAAACAACTGTATCATAAAGGAGAGCATGCCATCGATCTTGCAATTCTTGAACCGTAAATCTACGGGAAAATTGAACTGCACCTTTTGCAAGTGATTCCAAAGAAGCACCAGCCTGGAGTAAGACGGGAAAATGAAATCATGCTGCCAGGGCAATAAAAAATAAAACAGCAGGATAGCTATCTCATAATTTTTTATCAGTACGATCCTATGATGGAAGTAGAACCACCAACTTACTCCTACACTTCGAGGAAAAATTATTATTGGTACAGAATTAGAAAAGAGGAATTGCTTTCACATCTATAACTAAGAAATTGGATGCTTATTTAAGCTTATATCTCATTGACTCATTTCCACTTCCTCCAGTTCCCAGAGGTAATCTTCCAGACGAATTTTTTCAATTGACATGTTAGACAACTCTAAGCATGCTTTTGTCGCATTACGCAATTATACATCAACTAAACAAGGAGGCAAGCTTTCCTATCTTCTAATCACTTCTTATATGGGCTTCATAATGCAATTTAAATAGACTAATCTTCTATATCTTTAGTTTATACAATTTGAGAAGCAATCAGAGGTTTGTCCACCAAATAGGAATATTCAGCATGAAATTGGACATCCTTTCTTCCTTGTCCATTAACATAGTATGTGTCTTTTTCCATCTCAAAAAGAACAACTAAATCAATCACTTCATTCCCCTAGCATACATTCCTCCATAGATTTGGTCCCTGGAAACCCCATTTCTTCCCGTAACAAAGAACCACCCAAAAGATCCTTGATTGAGCTATCATACCTCATGGCCGATTGAAGAGACCTAGTAGTGCACTACATACAAAATTAAGTCAGATATAACTTAAGAGCTACAAGTTAGCTTGCTGTTAGGGCAGCTTTCAATGAGTCGTCAAGCTAAGACAATGAGAAGGCAGCATATCTTTTTTCTTTTCCTTTTTCAGTTCTTGATAAGTAAAGATCTTATTCATCAAGGTAACCACCCAGTAAGTGCTGGCACTTTACAAGGGCCCTGTATACCAAAAGAAGGGGGATATTCCCTGGAAAAGCAACTTATCTGGCATTGCAGTAACAACCAGATAACTAACATGTTCATATCAGCTTAACAATGAATACAAAGGATCTTTTAGTGCCCTCGAAACAGTGAGAGAATACTACTGTATAGATAGCTGACAAACTTGGAAGATGACTCGGATTGATTCTCTTTTTTGTTTTTTTGTTGTTTTTGATAAGTACTCGGATTAATTCATATTAACAACTTTTTTTTAATGATCGAGAAATCCGTCTGGAGCCGACCTTTTGGGCCAATCCAGTCTTCGAAACTCGGGGATGATGCCTCCCCCCCCCCCCCCCACCCACACACACACAGACCCTTCTCCACTTAAATACCAGAGTTAGGGGTCGAACCTGTGACTTAAGGCAAGTCCCTCAACCTTTGCGAATTGAGCTAACCCTTGGGGGATATTCATATTAACAACTTTTACATACTTTTGACACCAATTTGATGTTTAATAATGAAACTTTTGACTTATCAAAGGGGGAAAAGGGCTTAACAATGTGCCAAACAGTCCTATAGGCCACGCACTAGAAAGTTATATCCGTAGTTTTTACTGCCAAGTAATGCTTCATGCCAAGTACCAGTTCAACTGATTACTGCAATCTCATATCTTCAGACTCATAATAAACAAAGTTTTCATGCATATACTGATATGTATCCCAGCATAAAAGTCACCATCTCAGTCTTGAACTCTCACGAAACTAAAGAATCTTGAAGCACAGATACTTCATGGAAAATCTCTTTTTGATAAGACAAGGTAAAAAATAAAAAGTTCCAGACTTCTGGAACTAAAAAGCAAAATCAGCACAATAAATTAATAGAGAAACAAAATCAATAGAACAACATGAGGAGCTCTCTCTTTGAAGACCAAAACATTCAGCAAAACTCAGTTCTACAAGATACTACCCACTCTATTATTATAAAATCAGCTTTATTTCCTGTACAAAGTCGCACCAGGGCATGAACAGAACAAAAGGGCTGGTGAGATCGCCCGAACCTCGACGCAAACCCCAGAACAACTTTTCAAGAATAAACACCAGAAACAGAGAAACAAAATCTAGAAAGACATTACTATTGCCAGCCTCGATGCTAAATAGTTGGGATGGACTATATGAATCATTTGTATCCATTCCGTTCTACTGGACATCTTACATTACCAAAATTAAAAATATGAAAGGCATAAATTCATGGAGAGAAAGAAGAAAAAAAACAAGAAGCAGAAAAACAGACTAAAGCTATTACAGCTCAATTACAAACTAATTGGCGTCCACTGTATGAATACTCCATATCCATCTATTTGGACCGTTTAAAAGAAGGAAAAAAACACAAGAAGCATAAATAAATTGTAAACGTAAAAATAAAAGGGAGCTAGAAAAAAAGAGCATATAAATTCATGGAGCCGTAGACTAGGCAATGGTTGAGTACCTCAATGGCGTTTTTAAGCAAAAAGTCATCTTCAGGAATCCAATGAGAAAGTGGAGCCAGAGCTCCCATGGCTGCTGCAACTTTGCAAAAACTCCACTCTTTCTGTTCCTTTCCTCGCCGCGCCGCTTTCTTTCTATATGAACTCACAGGTCATTTTCTTTTGCTTTTTGCTTTTTGCTTTTTGCTTTTGCGCTCTCTCTCTCTCTCTAGAGTGTATGTGAGAGATGGGAATTATTACAAAATAGTTTCTTCAAGTTATTGGAAAATAATATTTTGTTTGTTTTGATTGGGTTTTGGAAAAATATATTTTACATATTTTTAAAAAAGTGCTTTTAACGTTAATTATTGAAAAAGATTGTATACAAATTCATTTTACAATTAGTAATTATTCAATTGAGAAATGATTTTTAACTATTTATTGTGTGATGCAAGCCAGCCTGATCAAGCTACGTTCGTGCATTCGAGATCATTTACGAGGAGTCAAGCTAAGGAGCTTCATGATATTCACTTAATGGTGATGAAGAGTCATGACTGCGCAATGATGGAAGAAGCGGGCAGCATGTTGGATAAGACAAGAAAGGCATTGATTAGCCTTGGAGAAGGAGGGTCGTGCACTAGTTGAGGCCGAGAACTCAATGAACCCCTAAACTAGCTCTTATTAGTTATTTTGCGTAGTTAGTCTTGAGTAAGACAATGGCACTTATTTGGCCCTGCGTGGTCACTTGACATTTAGCCAAATTATTGGCCTTTTTGCTAGTTATTCCTTTCCTAGTTGTTTTAGGCTAAGGGCTCATCCTATATAAGCTTCAAGATTATATTATTTTCAGCACCTTACCATTATTATTAAGAAAAAAAATCGGCAGCTTTGTGCTCTCTAAAACCCATTGTGTGAACTTGTCCAATACTTGGTGTGAATCAACATTGAACTTGTTCCTCCCATTGATCAAGCAATCTGCAAGTCCTTAGTTGTCTTGAGGGTTGTTTGCATAGTATAGGTCCTCCTTGGCTTCATCAACAAGGTAAGTAGACTAGTTCCTACTTATAGTCTTGGTAGATCATTAAGTGTCTTGCTTTAATCTTGTTTTCTTACATTCTTAGTTTAATATTGCATCATTGTGAATAACATCAATTATTTTACTTCAAATATACACATAAATACAATATTTATTAAAAAATTTACATAATCAATATAAATAAAGTTAATACATCAGCTAAAACAACTTATACTTTTCACAAGAATATTTAAATATATATTTACATCATTTAATATAAATTAAAAATTCATTCCTGGATAAAAGAAGGTTGAAGCAAATAAGGAAATAAAAAAGAGATGTACTCATATTTGAGAGATAGAAGAGTAAAATTAACGAGGGATAATTTGGTAAATATAAATATTTGGTATTTGTATCTTCTTTCACACAAAAAAAAAAAAACACATTATTTCTCTTATTACGGAAAAAAAAAATTGCCATAAGTACCTTAAATTTACTAAAGAAGATCTTAGCTTCCAGGAAATGTGACCAAACGCACTATATCTTTATCTAGAATTAGTGTTCAACATGAGCTTCCAAAAACTAAACTAAAACTTTATTCAAACGCTTAATTTTGGGCCTAAAATTAGTTTGCTTTTTGTCTCTTTAGAAGACTCCAAGTTTGTTTTTTCACATATTTTAACAAGTGAATAAGAGCCTAATAGCCTGTTTGGCCAAGCTTTTCATCATGTTAAAAGTACTTTTTTCTCAATTTGAGGTGTTTGGCCAAGCTTTTTTTTGAAGAAAAAGTGCATTTGGCTAAAAGCAGAAGCAGTTTTGAAGAAGCAGAAAAAAGTAGCTTTTCTCCAGAAGCAGAAGCAGAAGCAGTTTTGACTTTTCTTCCTACCAAAAATTCTCTTTGCAAAATATTATATATACCAAAATAACCTTACTTAGTTTAAACTATTAAATAATATAAAATGACTTTTGGGATGAACTTTCATATTTATTGGATGATTTTTTGATATATTTAAATTGTCTTGAAAGAATAAAGTACTTTTCAATTTTATTTTTATATTTTACTTAAATAAAATAAAAAACTTAATTATTATCTTTAATAATAAATATTTATAATTATTTATCTACTTATATAATATTAACTATTAAGCAAATCTCTTCATGTCCTTATTTGCAATTTGACACATAAAAGCACTTTTTGAAAAGCTTGGCCAAACACAAATTATTGTTCAAGTTCTTTTCAAATTGATTAGCCAAACACAAACTGTTTTTCTCCCAAAGTACTTTTTTAAAAAGCACTTTTGAAAAAAGTACTTCTCAAAATAAGCTGATTTTTCCAGCTTGGCCAAGCAGGCTATAATTGAGTAGCACTATCTTAAGGTTATTCAGGTTCAAATGGTAAGGTTGTATAATAACCTATTTGGCACTTGACTATTCGTTAGGCATCATTTGTTAAGGTCTTAATCTTGAATATTATATCTCAGTCATTAGATGTGTTTATTTTTACGTTTGAATCTTAATAATTAAATTTTAATTATTAAGTACGTTTCTTTTATTTATTTTACAATCACTTAAGGGGTCCGAATAAGCAAAGTTATAATATTATTAAGATGTTATTATCAATTTTCACCAGTAATTATCGTCGTCGCGCACTATTATCAACTACCATCATCCATCACCCATAACCACCATTATTAATCAACCACCACTGTCAATCTCTATAGATAATAGTCATTGTTAATTCTTTGATTAGAGATGACTCAATGTATGTTGAAAGTCACGTTTGTATTGATACATTATATAGCGCATGTACATGATACGATAGTTCTAACATAAGAGTCTTAAAACATATTGTACTAGACAACAACTCTAATTGGATAAGAACAGGGATAGAATTACGATAATCCTACACCTCCTTGCAAAATAAGTTGGGCCTAGCACCTTGAGTTTGTCTCTAAGGAGTTGGAATCTGGATAAGGCTAATGGCTTCGTTAGAATATCAACTAGCAAGTCCTTGGTGGAGATAAATAGATTTCGAGCAACCTTGTCTTGCACATTTTCACATGCTTGGTTCTAAAGTGAAATTGGGATTTAGAGAAAGATAAGCAGCTCTAATATTATCACATCATAAAGTTGGAGGTCATTTTAAATGGATGCCAAGTTCAAAATAGAAGTGATTGAATCCATGTCTACTCCATACCTACATCGGCCAATGTAGTGCGTTGCTTTTTGGAGGACCAAGAGATCAACTTTCCACCTAGGAAAATAGCATAGCCACCTGTTGATTTTCGGTCATCGATACTGCCAGCGCCAGTCTGTATCAATGAAGGCTTGTAAGTGCGACGAAAGTGAGTTGGAGATTACTCCCAAATCCTAAAACCATCAACCTTGAACAATGCAGTAGCGATGAACCCTAATCGGAAAATTGAATCAATCCCCTTCAAGAAAGCGACTTTCATGCACAGACAACCCATTGTCAAATACACAGAAGCAGAGGTGACTCGCATGAATATTATTGAGGGTCTACAGTACGCGGTTGTGGGCAAGTTCTCCTATGGTTGGCCGGATATACAGGAATTGAGAAGAATCATCCCAATACAATGTGGTATTAGAGGTGAATGCAACATCAGCTTCTTCAGGGACGAACATGTTCTTATCAGACTATCGCTATGGGAGGATTTTCTCAAAATTACCTCAAAGAACACATACTATCTTAAAGCCAAGGACGGGTATGAATATCAGATGAGACAACTAATTTATGATGCAAAATTCAAGCTTGGAGAGGAAACATCAATGGCAATGGCGTGGATTTCCTTCCCACACTTACTCCCCACATACTTTGTAAAGGAATGTCTCTTCTCGCTTGCTTCGGCAGTAGGTAAGCCACTGCACCTTGACTTAGCTACAATAAACAAGACGCGACCTAGTTGTGCGAGAGTAAAGGTACTGTTAGACCTATTAGCAGAACTGCCCAAAAAAGTTAGACTGGACATAGAAATGAGGCAACAGGGGAAATCAGAACGGAATGGGTTAAAATACAATATGACTACATTCCCAAATACTGTAAAGAATGCAAACTACAAGGGCATGACATGATAGAATGTTGGAAGCTACACCTAGAAATCCTTGATACAGATATGGCAGTACAGCAAAAAGCTAAGAAGCAAAGGAAATTACAAGGAAAAGCTACTCAGCAAAGGCAAGAAACAGCTCCATTAATGATACTGTCAAGTGGCAAAGTTGTAGGCAATAATGGCCCTCAATGGAAGGAGGTCAAAGACAATCGAATGCAAAGCAAAGCAAATTCCACACCTGGGTCAACAGCTTCAAGTTGCAAACATGTTTGAAGCACTCAACCAAGACAATGCCAAAAATGAGGAGACTAATAAGGAAGAAGAGTATGCAATAGACACCTCGGAAGCAATTCTCACAGCATTGATAGTTGCAGGAAATAATGCACCAGGAGACTCAATGTTGAACCTCAGCCTAAGCAACCATTCCAACTCTAAGGCTACCAGCAGCAAAGTCAAGACAGTGAGCTTGCCAGAACATTTAGAAGAACAAGCAGGAAACTCAACAGCAGCTCAAACAACAACAGGTCCAACTTTGACAAACACTATGACAACAAGCTCTCACAGCGACCACTCAGAAAGGGCTCCTAGTCCAATCCTCTGCAGACACTCTAGCAGTAGTGCACAAAAGAATACCAAAACAGGCAACAAACTGGATCAAGAGTCCAGTAGCAGCAAAGGAAATCAAAAGTTTCTATCAATAGGAACGGTTGCACAAACAACAATTCGAACAGATTTGATTGCAACAACAGCTCAGTCACCAACAGCCCCAGCAAAAATCAACACAGAAAAATCAAAAACAAGCAGCAGCCAGCAGAATAAAATGACACAAGCAGTAACAAAAAAAGTAGCTGATGCAACAACAGCAAACAATAGCAGCACAAAAGAAAGGGCAAGGGAATCCACCTCACAATGGATTCAGAAAAGCTTTTACAGCAATGTTGTAAGCACAAACAGCACACAGCAACACTGCACAAAGGAAACATACAACAGCAGTGCTCAACACTCCCCCAATAGGGTAGGGAACACAAATACCACATCACTACAATGTGCACAAATTGTGAATAACAACAGCAAACAAAATAAAAATAAACCTGCTGAAGAACAGTTGACACCAACAGAAGCAGAAAGACAGTCTGAACAAATCACAGGGAAATTATGGGCAGATCAACTAGAGGAAGGCTCAGAAGATGGAGAAATTCCTGAGGGAATACAAAGTGAGGATAAAGGTACTGCTGGAACCTTGGAAGAAGAACTCCAAAACAACAGGTTACTGACTTTGTTGAAAAATGCAAACAAAGATCAAGCAGCTCTCAAAACACATCTGCAAAGAAAGGATTAGCTGATCATGATCCAAGCACCAGGAAAGGCATAATAAGAGATCAATTACAAGCAATCATCAGGCCAAGGCACCTCCAAATTGCAGCAGCAGTCAGTAATGTGGAAAAAGAAATGCAGCACACTGACAAAGACATGGATGAAGAAGCCATGGCCCAGAACATCAGTAACATAACCAAGCAGGGAGATCTCTCTCCAACTCAAATCAACAAAATGAAAGCCAATATGAATCCTCAGAAGAAGCAAAGCAAAGACAACAGCAGCTCTTCAAAAACACAACCAAGAAGAGCACTAACCTATCCCAACAAAACACAATGAATGCCATCATTTGGAATATCAGATCAGCAACACAATGCAAGCTTTTGAAAGACTGATCACTCTTCAGAACAAGCATCATTTTGAATTCATTGGCATCATGGAGCCAATGCAACAACTCAAGAAAATGGAATAATATAGAAGAAGAATTAGTTTTTCACAAGCCATTGCCAATGTCTCTAATAAAATCTGGGCCTTCATTCATGATGCATATGAAATCACTATACTGTCAGACACAATGCAACAACTCACTTTGAAGCTACTCCACACAGATACAAAATTGGAATTTACTCTCACACTTGTATATGCCAAATGCACCTCAACAGAAAGAATAAAATTGTGGGATACACTATATGACTTGGCTCAAAACATAACAATACCTTGGCTAGTGGGGGGAGACTTCAATGTCATCTGTGATCAAGAGGAGAAATTTGGTGGACTTCCTGTGCCTTTCAATGAAGTAGATGACTTCAATCATTGCATCAATATCTGCTGCCTCACAGATTTGGGATTCAAAGGAAGCATCTTCACTTGGTGGAATGGGAGAGCAGATGAGGAATGCATCTTCAAAAGACTAGATAGATGCTTAGCAAATCAAAGCTTCCAGCAAGCCTTTCCAACAACTGAAATCACACACCTTCCTAAAATTGGCTCGGACCACAGTCCACTTTTCCTGCAATTTGACAAGGTAGCAAAAACAATCAGGAAGCCTTTTTAGGTTTCTTAACTTCTGGACTAAGCATGAAACTTTTAAAGCAGTAGTAAGAGAGAATTGGCAGGCAGACTTCCATGGGGACCCTTTCATTCTCTTCAATCACAAGCTCAAAAAACTGAAAAGAGCTTTATCCCTCTGGAGCAAAGCAACATATGGAGATATCTTCCAAAACATAGCAAGCATGGAAGAAGTGGTTCTAGTACATGAAAAACAATTTGAAGAAAGACCAACTGCTCAAAACAGGGAAAGGCTACAAAGGGTACAAGCACAAATGATCAGGCACCTAGCTATTGAACAACAATTATGGAAACAAAAAGCAGGAATGGCTTGGTTCAAAGATGGAGACAGAAACACCAGATTCTTTCATGCTCAAGTAAATGGCAGAAGGAAAAGGCTTCAATTAAGAAGAATCCAAAACAGTGCAGGCAACTGGATTGAGGAAGAGCAACAAATAGTGGAAGAAGCCATCAATTTCTATAAGGAACAATTCAAAGAAAGAACAACTCCCACTAACTTCAGAATATTGGAAAACATACAGCAAGTGATAGACACACAACAAAATGCATAACTGATCAAAATCCCTACAAGAGAAGAAATCAAAAAAGCTGTTTTTAGCCTAAATGGAGATAGTGCAGGAGGACCAGATGGCTTCACAGGACTATTCTACCAATCATGTTGGGAAATCATAGGTGATGATATACAGAACATGGTTACAGCTTTCTTCACAGGAAGCCAACTACCAAGATGTGTAACTCACACAAATTTGGTACTCATACCAAAGAAAAAGGAGAGAGAGACATTCTCAGACTTGAGGCCCATAAGCCTTAGCAATTTCATCAATAAGATCTTCTCCAGAATCATACATGAAAGGATGCCGATCATACTGCCTTCTCTCATCTCCCAAGAACAAGCAGGCTTTGTGAAAGGCAGAACTATAGTAGAAAATGTCCTCCTGGCACAGGAAATCATCACTGACATAGGGCAAAGAACAAAAGCAGGGCCAAATATTGTCATCAAACTAGACATGACCAAGGCATTTGATAGACTATCCTGGCTATTCATGACCAAAGTTCTAAGGAAAATGGGCTTCAATGAAGCATTCATTGGCATGATTTTTGACATCATGGGTAACAACTGGTATTCAATCCTCATCAATGGTCAGCCTTATGGCTTTTTCAAATCAACAAGAGGAGTCAAACAAGGTGACCCACTATCACCAACACTGTTCATCATAGCAGCAGAAGCCCTCTCGAAGAGTCTGTATGCACTTCATCACAATCCTTACTTCAGAGGCTTTGGAATGCCCAGAAGGAGCCCAAAAATCAACTACCTGTCATATGCAGATGATATGATCATTTTCTCATCCTCTGATGCCACTTCACTACAACAGATAATGGAGGTCCTGAGTACATATGAAGGAGCTTCAGGTCAACTGGTAAACAAGAGTAAATCTACCATCTTTTTGCATCACTCAGCCAACACAGAAACCACAACAAAAGTTGAAAGAATTACAGGCATTGCAAGACAGGACTTCCCATTCACTTATCTGGGTTGCCCTATACATTATTCCAGGAAAAAGATCATATACTATCAGGATATAGTCAATAAAGTACAAGACAGACTCCATTCTTGGAAAGGCAAATTACTTTCAATTGGAGGCAGAGCTATCCTGATTAAGTATGTTTTGCAAAGTATGCCAGTGCATCTCCTATCAACAGTGAACCCCCCAAAGCAAGTAATCAACAATCTCTACAAACTCTTTGCACAATTCTTCTGGAGTAGCACAGTAGGAGGAAATAGCAGACACTAGTCATCATGGAATAATCTATGCATTCCCTGTTGTCACGTCCCAACCGAAGGGTCGTGACAGGGTACCGGACCCTGCTTGCAGAGCGCCGGCGTACCCCTCATATCAGCTGTCTTACTTTCTTTGTTATCTACAAAGCCTGTCATACGCGTGCAGTTTCGAACAACATCACAGTGGGCTGAAACGTCATACCATGACATAAACGTACTTATATACATAGTGTGCCAATGGGGCTACAGTGCAAAACTATACAACATAATACATGTGCCGACGAGGCAATACAACTGTACATGAGTCAACCCAACACTGGTCTATAAATACATTAACATTTGTCTATGAGCCTCTACAAGAACATACATTAAGTAACCTATGTCGGAACAGGGCCCCGACATGCCCAACATATCTATACAAGGTGCATACCAAGGTTGTAGCAAGTCCGAAAGATGAATCTTGCTAATATCTGCTGAATCCGGATAGCCTACTGCTGTGGGGGAGCTCCGTCTATCAGTCTATTAGGACCTGCAGCACGACATGCAGCGTCCACAATAAAGGACGTCAGTACGGATAATGTACTGAGTATGTAAGACAGGAAAACATAATATAAGAGTATAAGCATCATGATAGAAACATGTAACCTGTAATAAGTGAATTGCCTCTGAGGGCAGCTAACCATGACCTATTCGTAGTGCTCATGTCTGTACACATAACTCTTATAACATTATCGTATACATGTTAATTATCATTATGTTCGCCTTATATTCACGCCTCTGTGGGCTTGTCATTTTCATATACATTTATTGTTACCGCATATGTTCACATAATCGTTACCTTATACAATTACATACGCCTCCATGGGCTCATCATCATCATACGCCTCTGTGGGCTCACCATTATCATATTATAGCATATCTTACCCGGCCGTACTAGTCGCGGTCATAACATACCCAGCCTTCATTAGGCGCGGTCATAAGAATTAAATTACACGTATATAATACATTTCATGCTCATTCATCAAATGTGTTTCAAACCCTTTTTAGTGACATACGATTATTACTCTCTTTTTCTACATGTAATTAAGAATGTCTCTTTAACATGAACCTTATAATACTCACGGAATACCATCAACATTAATATCATAACAACAAGAGCAATTCTTCCTTAGAGGGAAACAATACAGGTAATCCTAACTTCTAGGAATAGAGTATTCTTTTGGGGCTCGTTCATAGCATTGTATTTAATAGGAGTCGTGCAAAAGAAAGAACGGTATGGTCTTACATGCCTGGTATATGCTGCACCAGTTTTCAAGCTACGCAATAGCTATGATTCCTTAGTCTACAATTAAGGAACAATTCACCCATTACTCACTAAGCATCATAATTATGATAAATCACAATCCCCTAGTTTTGCATGGTGCCTCCCCATACCCCTTTCTCCTCTATTCTTTATCAAATGTATTTGCAACACATGCAACTCATTTACAACCCATAATAATCGTGACCCATTCCGTTTAGCAGTGTTTATCTTGAATTCTTGATTTCCTACCACCCTCCCATGGGTCTTTACAGGCATGCAACTACATATCATGAAAGTCCAAGGGAAAATTACATGAAAAGGAGTAATAACTTACCTTGCATGTGAATTCCTAGCCTTTCTCCTTCGATTCCTTAGATTCTAGGTCTTGCCCCCAATGTGGGTTCGTAGAAGGGGAAAATTCAGCTAGGGTTTCTTTTTAGTTCTTCAATTCCTTGATTCCTTCTTCACTTTAGAGCTTGGAATAGAGGAAATTGGTTGTGTTGGTGTGGGGCTTTGAGAGGGGTCGTTTGGGGCCTTCTATTATGCTTAAGCTTTAGAAAATAAAGAAGGAACGGGTTTGGGTCCCTTTTATAGGTCTATCAATAAGTGGCACGCATGTCTGACATTTTCAGGTTTGAGGTCGCATATCCGCCGCAAACAGGACATGCGTTCGCATTCTGGTCGCAAATCTCGACCCAGAAATCTGTTGCATTATGCGACGCAGAAGGGCCAGATTTGCGGTTCGCATTTTCAACAATGCGACCACATTCTTGTCGCATTTCTGACGTGGATTCAGCCCAGAACTCTGTTCCATTCTGCGATGGAAGGTGTCACATTTGCGGTCCGCGTTTGCATTATGCGGTTCGCATACTGGCCGCATATTTGACACAATTTTAGCCCGGAACTCTGTCTCATTTTACGACCCTGGTGTTGGATACGCGGTCCGCATTTGTGCTTTGCGGTCGCATATCCAACTATGCGACACTTCTGCTCTTTTTCTTAACTTTTGAACTATTTTCGGGTTCTTAGGTCCTTATATGCAAACTACTTCACAGCGTATCCTAATGTATGAATTTACGGGTTGTAACACTCCCCCCTTAGGAACATTCGTCCCCAAATGTAGGGATCTAAGGAAGCCAGTGAATCCCAGCATTAAATGAAAGGTAATAATGAAGAGTATCTCAAATTCCTATTTACCTCGTATGGGCGCCTCTCCTTTCCATGCGTTCCGTGTTTCTTCGGCGTCATCATTATTTACATTGTGGAACAAGTACGAATATTTAGCTTTAGTTCCTTCTTCTGCTTCCCATGTCATTTCTTCCACGTTCCTGTTCCTCCATAACACTTTAACGGAAGCTACATCTTTTGTCCTTAGCTTGCGGATTTGTCGGTCCAATATGGCCACTGGTACCTCTTCGTATGTTAGGTCCTCTGCAATCTGTATGTCTTGGATGGGGATGACCCGAGAAGGATCTCCGATACATTTCCTCAACATGGACACATGGAATACCGGATGGATAAATTCCATTTCGGATGGTAGTTCTAGCTCATAGGCAACATGTCCAATTCGTCGAAGGATTTTGTACGGACCGATGTACCTCGGGCTCAATTTACCTTTCTTTCCGAAGCGCATAACACCCTTCATTGGCGAGACTCTCAGGAAAACCCAATCATCAACTTCAAATTCTAGATCACGACGTCGGACATCAGAGTAGGAATTTTGCCTGCTTTGTGCCGCCTTTAATCGTTCCTGTATCACGTTCACTTTCTCAATAGCTTGATGAATCAGGTCTGGCCCGTATAATTCAGTTTCACCAATTTCGAACCAACCAACTGGTGATCTACACCTTCTCCCATACAGTGCCTCATATGGGGCCATCTTAATGCCGGAATGGTAGCTGTTGTTGTAGGCAAACTCTATAAGTGGGAGATGGTCATCCCAGCTACCCTTGAAATCCAAGACACATGCTCTTAGCATATCTTCCAGTGTCTGAATGGTACATTCAGCCTGTCTGTCAGTTTGCGGATGAAAAGCTGTGCTGAGACTTACTTGTGTCCCCAAACCTTTCTGAAAAGACTTCCAAAAGTTAGCTGTGAATTGGGCTCCTCTGTCCGATATAATGGACATCGGCACCCCATGAAGTCTAACAATTTCCTTGATGTACAGCTTTGCATAATCTTCGACTGTGTAGGTGGCCTTAACTGGCAGAAAATGAGCACATTTGGTAAGTCGGTCCACTATCACCCAGATGGAGTCAAACTTACGACTGGAGCGATGTAATCCAACAATGAAGTCCATGTTAATCACCTCCCATTTCTAGGTTGGAATCTCCATGTTCTGGAGCAGTCCACCCGGTTTCTGCTGTTCTACCTTTACCTGTTGGCAATTGGGACACTGGGCTACAAATTCTGCAATGGACCTCTTCATGCCATCCCACCAATACTGCTTTCTGACATCACGGTACATCTTAGTTGAACCGGGGTGGATGGAATATCGGGATTGGTGAATCTCCCTCATAATCTTCTCTCGCAACCCTACTACATTAGGCACACACAATCGGCCTTGGCATCTCAATGTTCCATCTCCTGCAATTTCAAAAGCTGAAATCTTACCCTGTTGAATGCCCTCTTTCAATCGCAACAAGGCGGGATCTTCGTATTGCCGTGCTTTCACCTCGGCTACGAGAGATGATTATGATGTATTATATACAACAACACCTCCATCCTCGGAGTCTAACAATTTGATTCTCATACTGGCTAGCTGATGAAGCTCTTCAGTTAAACTCCGTTTACCTGCTTCAACGTGTGCTAAACTTCCCATTGACTTACAACTGAGGGCGTCGGCCACAACATTGGCTTTGCTCGGATGATACAATATTTCGACGACGTAGTACTTTAGTAATTCTAGCCAACGTCGTTGTCTCAGATTTAATTCTTTTTGACTAAAGATGTATTGTAGACTTTTATGGTCTGTGTCAATGTCGACATGGACACCATATAGATAGTGTCGCCACGTCTTCAAAGCATATACTACTGCAGCCAATTCCAAATCATGGGTTGGGTAGTTCTTTTCATGCTTCCTCAATTGTCTCGAAGCATAAGCAATTACCTTCCCATGCTGCATCAAGACACATCCCAAACTATGCCGGAGGCATCACAATATGCCACATAACCTTCAGTTCCGTAGGGAAGAGCAAGAACTAGAGCGGATGTTAATCGATCCTTTAGTTCCTGGAAGCTCCGCTCACAAACATTCGACCATTGGAATTTGGTAGCTTTTTGGGTCAGCTTAGTTAGTGGTGCAGATATAGAGAAAATCCTTCCACAAGTCGCCTATAATACCCTGCTAGCCCCAAGAAGCTACGGACTTCTGATGGCATAGTAGGTCTTGGCCAATTCTTGACCGCGTCGATCTTTTGAGTATCGACACTAATACCTTCATCAGATATCACATGGCCTAAGAATGCGACCGAATTCAGCCAAAATTCACATTTGGCGAGCTTTGCATATAATCTGTGATCTCGAAGGGTCTGCAATACTATCCGCAGGTGACCCATATGTTCTGCCTCTGAACGGGAATACACCAGGATATCATCAATGAATACCACCACGAACACATCAAGGTAAGGCCTGAATACAGTGTTCATGAGATCCATGAAAGCAGCCGGGGCATTTGTTAGCCCAAATGACATTACTAGGAACTCGAAATGCCCATATCTCGTTCGGAAGGCTATTTTTGGAATATCTTTCTCCTTAACCCTCAACTGAAAATATCCGGAACGTAGGTCAATTTTGGAGAAATATTTGGCTCCCTGGAGTTGGTCAAACAGGTCATCAATTCTTGGAAGTGGATATTTGTTCTTTATGGTGACCTTATTCAACTGACGATAATCGATACACATCCGTAACGATCCGTCCTTCTTTCGTACGAACAAGACTGGCGCACACCAAGGTGAAGTGCTAGGCCTAATGAAGCCTTTATCCAGCAAGTCCTTCAACTGTATTTTCAACTCTCGTAATTCTGCTGGGGCCATTCTATATGGAGGGATAGAAATTGGGTGAGTATCGGGCAACACATCGATGCCAAACTCAACCTCCCTTTTAGGAGGAAGACCTGGGAGTTCATCTGGAAAGACATCCGGAAATTCACTGACTACCGGAATTGATTGTAGAGTAGGCGACTTCGCCTCCGCGTCCATAACGCGAACAAGAACAAGATGGTAGATATATCCTTTGGAGATCATCTTTCTTACCTTAAGGTAGGAAATAAACCTACCTCTCGGCGTAGCAACGTTTCCCTTCCATTCAAGGACGGATTTGCCAGGAAATTGAAATCTAACCATCTTCGTATGACAATCAACACTAGCATAGCATGATGCCAACCAATCCATTCCCATTATCACGTCAAAATCAACCATTTCCAACTCAATTAAATCAGCCGAGGTTTAGCGACTACAAATCGTCACAGTGCAACCTCTATATACTCTTCTAGCAATCACAGAATCTCCTATTAGAGTAGATATCACAAAGGGTTTGCAGCCACAAGGAGTGTAACATAAGATAATGTGGACCCGGGATCAATCAATGCATATACATCATGAGAAAGCACTGTTAATATACCTGTGACAATATCCGAAGATGACTCAAGATCCTGTCGACCTGCTAGAGCGTATATCCGGTTTTGAATACCGCTTGGGCCCAGTATTGTACTGCTACCTCTACCACGAACCGCTGGCTGCTGGGACCCCGTGCTGGAGGTCGAATAGATAAGGAAGAACCAGCCGCAGATCCAGTTTGCTGAGTCATACCACCATCCCTTCTGTAAGGACAGTCCCGCATTATGTGACCGGGCTGTCCGCAATAATAACATATATCCGAACCCCGACGGCACGGTCCATTGGGTCCTGCTACACTGCTCACAACAAGGCATTGGGGGTCGCATCTGACTGGTAGCCCTGTGATACGGCGAGCCTGATGCCCGCGAGCTCTGAAACTATCGAGGGGCACTAGATACAGGTGGTGCCGAACTCCTCGAAGAGTGGGGCCTCATACTACTTCTGGAATCTCCAGAATACCCTACAATTCTTGTTCTCTTACGCGGGGTCCTCTCCTGTTCTCTGTCCGCCCTTTGTTAGCGTTTACGATCCTATATAGTCTGGGCATAGCCCTGAATACGGGAGATATCCATGCCCTCTATCAAGGAGGTCGTTGTGCATTCATTTATTAAATGTGGTCCCAAGCCGTTCACGAATAAGTGAACTCTGTTGCTCATCTCGGCCACCATGTGGGGAGCATACCTTGCCAGAGAGTCAAATTGCATACTGTACTTTCGTACATTCATATTTCTTTGCTTAAGGTTCAAGAACTTATCGGCCTTAGCTCGACGTACCTCAACTGGCAGGTAGTGGCGAAGGAACGCCTCAGAGAATTCATTCCATACTGGTGGGGGAGCATTTGGACCCCTTGATCTCTCCCAGCTGTCATACCAGAAGACTGCTTAGTTCTGTAATTGATAGGAAGCTAGTTCTACTGCCTCTGTGTCATTGGCATGCATAACCCGCAGTATGCGGTGTATTTGATCAATAAAATCCTGTGGGTCTTCCTTAGGATCAAACCCGGTAAACACTGGAGGATCCACATTGATGAAGTCACGGACCCTCGTACTAACCAGTCTCTCAGTAGCACCGGTATTCTGCCTCCGAGCCTGAGAAGCTACTAGGCTAGTCAACAACTGTACCGCAGTCCTCAGGTCTTGGTATGTTGCACCAGAAGAAGGGACTGGGGATGTTGGGCGGATTCTAATATCTTTTGGGGGAGGAGGAGTAGATGAAGTCCGAGAAGGCGTCTCACTTTGGCCTTCTACAGCTTAGGGCACCTGACTGGTCCCCTCTCCGGCATTTGCATCGAGTCGTCTACTATTCGTTTGCTTCCCGGCCGAAGGCATCGCTGTAGGTAAACAAGATGAATGTTAGAATGAATGCTTACAACTCAGCTCTACGCACGATCTATATTTAGAAAAAAGGTAACATTCCTAAATTTCAGGTAGCCTCCAGATTATGAAATGTGGCGCGCTACACACCCATAATCAAGACCCTACTAGACACGGCTCATAGACAATCCCTAGGACACGACCTTGCTCTGATACCAATTCTGTCACGTCTCAACCGGAGGGCCGCGACAGGGCACCGGACCCTGCTTGCAGAGCGCCGGCGTACCCCTCATATCAGTTGTCTTACTTTCTTTGTTATCTACAAAGCCTTTCATACGCGTGCAGTTTCGAACAACATCACAGTGGGCTGAAACGTCATACCATGACATAAACGTACTTATATACATAGTGTGCCAACGGGGCTACAGTGCAAAACTATACGACATAATACATGTGCCGACGAGGCAATACAACTGTACATGAGTCAACCCAACACTGGTCTATACATACATTAACATTTGTCTATGAGCCTCTACAAGAACATACATTAAGCAACCTATGTCGGAACAGGGCCCCGACATGCCCAACATATCTACACAAGGTGCATACCAAGGCTGTAGCAAGTTCGAAAGATGAATCTTGCTAATATCTGCTAAATCCGGATAGCCTACTACTGTGGGGGAGCTCCGTCTATCAGTCTATTAGGAACTGCAGCACGACATGCAGCATCCACAATAAAGGACGTCAGTACGAATAATGTACTGAGTATGTAAGACAGGAAAACATAATATAAGAACGATAGTATAAGCATCAAGATAGAAACATGTAACCTGTAATAAGTGAATTGCCTCTGAGGGGAGCTAACCATGACCTATTCGTAGTGCTCATGTCTGTACACATAACTCTTATACCATTATCGTATACATGTTTAATATCATAACAACAAGAACAATTCTTCCTTAGAGAGAAACAATACAAGTAATTCTAACTTCTAGGAATAGAGTATTCTTTTGGGGCTCGTTCATAGCATTGTATTCAATAGGAGTCGTGCAAAAGAAAGAACGGTATGGTCTTACATACCTAGTATATGCTGCACCAGTTCTCAAGCTACGCAATGGCTACGATTCCTTAGTCTACAATTAAGGAACAATTTACCCATTACTCACTAAGCATCATAATTATGATAAATCACAATCCCCTAGTTTTGCATGGTGCCTCCCCACACCCCTTTCTCCTCTATTCTTTA
>MCJB01051142.1:175932-186160 GCA_002018475.1 Nicotiana obtusifolia | reverse complement strand
TTTCGAACATCTTGTTAACTAGGCGCTGGTAAGTGGCTCCCGCGTTTTTAAGCCCGAATGGCATCACATTATAGCAATAGGTGCCATATTTAGTGATGAAGGACATTTTTTCTTGATCGTCCTCATCCATTCGTATCTGGTTGTATCCAGAATAAGCATCGAGGAAACTTAAAGCCTCGTGACCAGCTGTGGCATCGATCATTGGTTACCTCATCATGAATGAAGGCCTGTTTGACTTCGGATTGGGGCCTTCTCTTCTGTTTGACCGGCCGGAACTTCGGGTCGACACTCAGCTTGTGTGTTGCGATCTTCGGCGGTATGCCTGTTATATCTAAATGGGACCAGGCAAAAGAATTTTCATTAGCGGAAAGGAAAGAAATTAATTTACTCCTGAGCTCGGAGTTTAATCCCGAGCCCAGGTATACCTTCCGGTCTGGTGCATCGTGACGGATTGAGACTTGCTCCAGTTCTTCAACCGTTGATTTGGTCGCATCGGATTCATCGGGAGCAACAAAAGACCGGGAAACCATGAAGTCGTCTTCAATCGGTTGCCTTCCCTCAACTTCATCGATCGAGGGAGGCATTTGTAATTGATATTTGATTTTTTGTTGGTGATCGACCGGCTTGGATGTTGCTTCTTCTACTGCAAACATCTCTCTTGCGGCGTGCTGTTCTCCATAGACGGTGGTGACCCCTTCGGCAGAGGGGAACTTCAGCATCTGGTGTAAAGTCGAAGGTACTGCCCCGATGTCGTGAATCCAGGGTCTTCTGAGCAAGGCATTATACCTCATGTCCCCTTCGATCACACAAAATCTCGTCGCCCTGGCCGTGCCGGCTACGTTTATCATTAACGTTATTTCTCCCTTGGTTGTTTCTGTCGCCATATTGAAACCATTGAGTACCCGTACTTTTGATACGACCTGATCGGTTAAACCCAATTGTTCGATGACCCAAGACCGGACTATGTTGGCCGAGCTTCCAGGATCGATAAGAACGCGTTTTACTCGGGTGTCGTGTACCATTACTGATATCACTAACGCATCGTTGTGAGGTTGCGCTAGATCTTCGATTTCCCTTTTGCTAAAGCTTAAAGTCTCCTCGGATTTGTAATCTCGAGTTCGTTTTTCCCGGGTGATGGAGATCTTGGTACGCTTTAATACCGGTACCTGGGGTGTGCCTACACCCCCGATTATCATGTTGATAATATGTTTTGGTTCCCTTCGACCAGTCGGCCGATCTTTGTTCTCATAATGAGCCTTTGCCCGGTCGCTAAGGAACTCTCGAAGATGCCCATTTTCAAGCAATCGGGCAACCTCTTCTCTTAGCTGTCTGCAATCTTCGATTTTATGGCCATGAGTGCTGTGATACTTGCATATAAGGTTAGGATCTCTTTTGGCGGGATCGGTTTGGAGTGGTCTCGGCCATCTGGTGTCTTTGATGCGGCCGATGGATGAAACCAAAGTTGCGGAATCTACGTTGAAGTTGTATTCGGACAACCGGGGTGCTTCTTGTCGAGCATTGCCCTTATCGAAGTTTCCCTTCGGTAATGGCCTTCTGTTCCTTTGGTTCCTGTCGTTCATACTCTCATGTCTCGGAGCTTTAAATCCTCTTGGCAAGAGCCGTCGATCTTCTGGATATGGTCGATGCCTATCTCGGCTTGACCTTGATTCTTGGAAATTGTCTCTTCGAGGCTGGTCAGAAATTCTAACTGTATAGGATGAGCTCGAGGCAATTCCGACCTGGTCATCCTCTATTCTGATTTTAGATTGATATCGATTGTGGATATCTGCCCATGTGATGGCCGAGTACTCGATCAAACTTTGTTTTAGCTGTCTTGATGCGGCAGAACTGCCGATGTTTAGCCCTTGAGTGAAAGCTTGTACTGCCCAGTCGTTTGTAACCGGTGGCAGATCCATCCGCTCCATTTGGAAACGAGAAACGAATTCCCTTAGTGTTTCACCGTCGTGCTGTCTGACTTTGAAAAAGTTAGATTTCCTTGTTTCAACTTTAATAGCCCCCGCATGGGCTTTTACAAAAGCATCTGCTAACATGGCGAAGGAGTCAATGGAGTTTGGCGGTAGATTGTGATACCAAGTCATTGCTCCTTTGGACAGGGTTTCTCCGAATTTCTTTAAGAGAACGGACTCGATTTCGTCGTCCTCGAGGTCATTCCCTTTTATGGCACAGGTATAGGCTGTTACGTGTTCATTTGGGTCCGAGGTTCCGTTGTATTTAGGAATTTCTGGCATGCGAAATTTTTTGGGGATTGGTTTAGGGGCTGCGCTGGAGGGGAATGGTTTTTGTATGAATTTTTTAGCATCTAAACCCTTTAATACCGGAGGTGCTCCCGGTATCTTATCTACCCTTGAGTTGTAAGTTTCAACTTTTTTGTCGTTGGCTTCGATCCTCTTTTCACCAGATTCGACTCGCCTGATTAATTCTTCTACTATTTTAGCGAGTCCAGAATTGAACCCCTCACCGCTTTCATCTGGTGTTATTATGATCGGTTCATTCTGTCCGATTGCTGCTTGAGGGGTAGTGCGTTCTGCTCGGTCTAGGCTTCGGGTGCGACTTTGGAGTTGTGCTATAGCGACTTGTTGAGCTTACAACATATCAAATATTACTTTAAGGCTAATTTCACCCTCCCCGCTTTGTTGAATTCTTGAACGGTTCTCCCCTCGAACACTATGTACTGAGCCTGATGCTTGTGCGGCTTCGACCGCTACATGGGAGTTAACATCGGCCGGGATTTCATGCCCAGTCAAGTTGTTGTTTTCTATCTGGTCGTTAACTTCGTTCCGGAATGATTATTATGATTCCTAAAAAACAGATAATTCTTCAAAGAACAAGTGTAAAATTGTGCCTTCAGAAAAGGACGTATCAGGAAAAAAAAAAATTACTAATATCCTTAGCCCCACGGTGGGCGCCAAACTGTTTACCCTTAAGATTGGATAACAATTGAATTTATAATGGGGTTAAGGATTTGTAAATTTTTTTGATAATGAATGATAGCAAATCTTGAGTATTTAGAATTTGATGGAGAGATAGCGTGATCAAACCGTGTTTTAACGATGAACCGTATGCAATGAAGTGATAAATAGACAAGAAACTTAACCTCTGTCAGCAATAAACAAGCAAAAAAGATGTTTTGTATTTCAGAAGAAGATATATTCAGAATGCCCAGACCAACTTGCCTTGCAAAGGATCTGCCTCTTGCTTATAAACAGATTCCCTTTACATGGGTTAGTGTGAAAGTCTCAATATTCATTATTCCTCCTACATGGGTAAGTGCAAAGGTTACAATAAAGACAAGGAAACTGATTACAAGGGAGATCTTACTTATTATGGGATTTAATACATTTACTATCCTTGAATGACAATATAAAGTTCGTAATGACATATTAAGCGAAACGTCTGTTGATTGGCGAGATATAAGGGCCAGGGCCGATCAGGATCGACCTCGATCATGAGGTATTTCTTGACCGACCGGATCTTGATAACTCTGTTCCATGTATTCGACTTTATAACCCCGGCTCGAAGAGCCAGCTCGCATTACCTTCGACCTTCCTTCATCCATAGGTATTTGACCCGGCTTTACTTGATTGTATCTCACCCAATACAGTAAGAAAGGAAAATTGATATTATTGCATGGAAGAAAAGTCAATAAATTTTGGTTTTAATATCCTCTAGTTAAAGTACTATCAAATAAATGATCCTCAAATGTAGCACATGAACATTAGAAACCAAAGGTCAGAGGAACACAAAGTCTCAAAAGAAAATTCAAATAAAATATTAACTGAACATTTCATCAGTAAAAAGAATTGGATAAAGCTAAATAACAGTATAATGATGTTCTAAGTTTGAGAAATTTATGATTTGGGAAATACTTTGACAAGTCAACATCTATTTGAAAGAACTTAAAAAAGGAATTATTAGTGCCAAAGTTAAAATTAAAAGTACATTAATCATCATTTTAAATTAATTAGTAAGAGCGTGAGAGTTGAAAACTTTATTAGGTTAGAAAAAGTCTATGTTTAAATGTCTTGGACGACAAAGACATTTTTAAGTAAACAATGCTACCAAATCTGAACAACGCTGCAAGAAATAATATTTTCTAAATTATTTGTTTACAACATCAAGATGTAAGACTACACGAATAATTAGCACAATGTCAAAGGTCGTTAAATATAATTGAAAATTTGGTTGTCGTAGTAGGAGGAAAATTTTCATGATGGTTTGGTGGAAATAAGTAGTCCAATGTTTCATACATTATTTGTTTATTCATCTGCTTTACGAAAATTCTGCTAAGATTTTGCAAATTTGGAATTTGAATGCCATGTCATTTACAAGTAATTTCTATTGTAATAAGTATCAAAATTACTGCGGTCTTATCATCCTCAAAGTTATTACTCATTAATTAAGAAAAATATTTAATACCCTTAATCCCTAGAATATTTATCTGAACTATCATTTATCACTCTCTTAAATATCTCATTTAATTATTTAATACTCCACTAATTAGAACAATAAGGATAAAATAATAAAAAATAATAATTATAAGGATGACATATATTTGGGACCCGAGAAAGTGCTACTATATCTTTATTGTTTTATATTATATAACTTAGTCAATTTTGACATATCTTCTTCTCTTGCAAGCAACACTTGGTTTTCATCCTATGCAAATTGAAATCCTGGATCTTGAAAGAACTAGCCGTTGTATAACTTAAATTATCCTTCAGGCAATCGAATAGTGTAAAAAAGTTTTATGAATTGGTATATATATAATTTAGTAAGAACTAAGCATTGTATAACTTAAATTATCCTTAAGGCGATCGAATAGTGTAAAAAAGTTTTATGGATTGGTATATATGTAATTTAGTACACATTAATATAACACAACATGACCCGGTCAAAAAGTTGTGATTTTACAGAATCAATGAAAGACATAGCGCATAGAGATGCTCGTGATTCAATTCAGTGTCATAGACAATTACATTGTCGAAAAATTAAGTAATCCAATAAATTCAACTGCAATTACAGCTGCTACAATTCTTCACTCTTTCAGCAATTGATTTCTTCTACTGGAATAGAACTTTTAGACGAACATCATTATTATAACACAATGACAAACAAATAAAATAATGATGAATTCTCGTGCATGGATTTATTGTCTCATCACGTCCAAACCAAAGGGAATACCAGACAACCAATCACTTTATTTCAAAGTTCCATGATATTACTCAACCAGTTGGTTATCACATTACGGTCTTTTTGTTTGTGGGTATACACATATCGTTTCAAAGGTGTCATTTTAGTTATGAGAAATAAAAGGACTAAGGATTAAAATCTAGGATTTTTTTTTTTTTCTATTAATCTAGGAATCTATTTTTCATCAACAACTAGTCATTACTAGATTCCTTTTCAAGATTCCTATAAAATTCATACTGGATTCCTTTTTAAATTCCTATAATTTAATTTGATTTTTCTTTGTAATGAAGCAGATTGTTAACATTTCTGGACTAGACATTTACCCTTTACAAAATCAAATGTTTGAATCAACTGACAAACTCGAGGCTTTTAGCAAAAACCCGGCCACTGGGCTGGTCATTCCGCTGGTGTTTTAGGTCCATTCTGAACGGTATGATTGTTATTGTTATTGCCTAGTCAACAACTAAGAAGTAAGAACTTGTCACGTGTACTAGTATGACCTCTTAGAAAAAATGGGGAAAATGAAAAAAAGTAGAATTTGGCGCAACAGATTGAGTTGAAAGTATCGTACCCACTACTAATAAATGCTTCAATAATAGTTGACCTGTTCTTTAAAAAAAACTTCACTATTTGACGTTACTTGCACTTGTTCAACGCGTGCTTTCTCTCCTACATGAGCACAAATTCATGACTGAACTTCTTTAATTATAAGCGCCATGATCTCATAGCTCGATAGCATTTCTTTGCAAAAGTCTAGTTCCTAAAGTGCATGAGAACGGGGATGTGTCTAATCCAAATTAATTTGTCGTAAAAGTGCATTTTATCCCTCTTTTTATCCCAGCTCATCCAAACAGATAACGGAAATCATCTCCAAAATTCATTTCCATCCGACTCTCTTTACCGTCTGTGCTTATAGGATCAGTTTTCAGCCTAAAAGACGACGACAACAATAACAACAGACCCACCCACAACAATAACAGAAGACCCACCAGTGTATTCCCAACAGGTGAGGTCGGCCTAAAAGAAGACAAAAACAAAAGTAAAGAAGAAATGAGGCGGGTCCTGCTGGGCAACAAATATAATTGATTGATACTATTATATACACTACAATACAACAAATAATTAAAAGGGTGGATGCCCAAGGAACTACGATTGAACCAAAAAAGTAACACAAAAGAGAAAGGTCGAGGAATTTGTGGAATATGGTCAGAACGGAAGTTGAAGGGCTTTGGCTCTCCCCCCTAATAATTTGACGAGCAATCAGCACCCACCATTACCAAAAAGTAGAAAAAGAAAAGATAAAAAAGAAGCTAAAAATAAAGATGTCTAAACGAATTGCTAAATTTGGGAAGACGGAGAGAGAGCCCCTTCAGACCTCCGAGCAGCCTGGCCTGTAACCGATGACTTGTCTGACCCACGAACATTATATCTCTCGTAAACCTTTTCCCGGTTCTCTGACCACCAAGTCTCTGCTTGGTGCTCCCCGAATCTTCTGCGGCTGTAGAATTCAATTACAGAAGAACTATTATATCAGAATCATTGTAAGCAATGTTTTCTGAACATAAAACACATTGATCAATAGATAATACAGCTACTTTTCCAAAAAATCGGATATAACTTTTTCTCCAATGGTGTTGTAGAAATCAAATGTGAAATTCTTTGTAAGAGGACCACTTTATATCTTTAGTAAATTGAGCAAAATCAGTCACGAAAAGTGATCAAGCCAATTACCTGAAGCGTACACGTTTCAGATCTCTAGTGCCATCTCGAAGAGCTACAAGTGTTATATACACTCCTGGCTCGTATTGCTCAATCCATTCAGCCTCAATTTGGTTAGGATTGCCAGGAGGCAAAGAATTTCTTGGTTGCAGTCCATTTTCATTGTCTTGTAAAGGCCCAGAGTCTTTATTATTATCAACGGCTTCAGAGGCACTATTGATGCGCACCTCTGCCCCACTGCCATTAGGCAGTCTAACTTCAGCTCGATCATCTATACCATTGGAGGTCAGAATTTGATTGCTTGTAATAGCTTCAATGCTGCTAGAATCCCTTTGCGATTTGCTGGGGCTTTGCATTCCAAATGTACTGAAGTCCATGCTGGTTTGAGAGGCCATATAAGAGCTAGCGACAGAATCAGATCTAGAATAGCGTTCCCCATTTGCATCATGATAGTGAATGCCATTCACGTCCACACCATTTGGTAGGTAAGCTAGTTTAAGGCTCTCTACGTCATAAGCCCCAGGTGGCAACCTTTCAGCCATGTCTTTGAGCTGTTAAAAGAGAAAATAACAGGAAAGAAGCAACTTTGCATTCAGCACAAAAAAAAAACAAGGGTCCAAAGGGATAATTGGTCATTAAGCAATAGACCTAAATAAAAACTTGGACCAGCATTTTTTCAATTAGAAAAGAATGCATATATGTGTGCGTGTATATATACACACAAATACATATGCATAAATATGTACAGTGTATTTTTGTGTGTGCGCGTGTGTGTGCGTGAAAATACACGAAATGTATGAGCAAACCTGCGCCGTCAGCGATTTTATAACATCTTTTGCAGCTTTGCATTTAGCAGATTCCTCTGCCGCCAAAGCCATTGCTTCCTGGGCTTTTTTTGTTGATTTCTGCAGCTCCATCTCCTGAAGTTCACAACGATGTCTCAGGTTCTCGACCTAAGTCACAGAAAATTACATCATTTAGAAGGAAATAGGAAATACCATATAACTCAGGCAACACGTACAGCACCTACAGAGATCTTAACATACCTGGGCCCGTAATTTATGAACTTCCTGATTTAAAAGCTCATTGGTCTTTTTCAAACTGTCAGCAACACTTTTGGAGAACGAAAGTCCTGCTGTGGTAGGTACTGGTGTGGCTGAACGTGGTGGACTTGTCTTCCTAGAGAAAGGTGATACAGATCTGGAACTAACACCCGATTGGGTAATAACTGGTTTTGGAACTGCCCAACGCAGATCACCAGCGGTCGACAAAACCACATCTTTCAGCTGTAACAAAGGAGCTTGAGAGGAACGACCCAAGGAAAACGTATCAGCTTTTTTACCTTGTTTGACTGCTTTACTATCTAGTTGCTTGATTAAATCAAGATTTGGTGGCATTCCTGATTTCACTGATCGTAACTCAGCTTTGTCCAACCGGTCCTTGTTCTCACCAGAAAGGCGAGGTCCAGCACTTCTCCTGTTATTGACTCCAATCTCAGCCACCTTGCTCAGTTTTGTAAAACAAGAATCACATACACGATATGGTTTGTTTGGATTTGGAGCCAATGCTGCCCTTATTGCTTTTCTTGAAGTACATGCATGGCAATGCACAAGTCCGCAGTTGTAGCAATTGTGCCTTTTCCTTGTGAACCCAAAAGCCTGTCTACAGGCTGAACACTGAGACTGCTCAGCACCAGAAACCCATTTGTGAAGACATATTGCAGCACTGTAATTAGAACCACAAGCAATATATTTCACATGTCTGTCCTTTAAAGCTTCAACCAAAGTAGGGGCTTTCCGGTCCTCTGCATCCCCATGACCTAACCTCCCATTGGCTCCTTTTCCCCACGTATAAACCTCATTTTTGGACGTCAACACAGCCACATGGTATGAACCAGAAGCAATATCTTCGACAATTTCACCAGAAAGTTTGTCTTCTACCAGGCAAGGTAACTTCCCATCAGAGTAAGGATTTCCAAGTTGTCCATACACGGTACTTCCCATTGTAAAGACATGACCAGATGTGGTCAAGCAGACGGTTAAACTATGCCCACAAGCAATCCTGTGAAAATTGTAATCAATAAGTGCAGGCACACAAGTAGGCTCCAGCCGAGGTTCTTTATCACCATGTCCAAGACGACTTTTATCTCCATCTCCCCAAGTAAATAATTTTCCAGATGAAACACTAGCACTAGACTGTGTGACGATAACTTCAACTACAGCAGCAGTATGCCACACTCCACATGCAACGGCAATTGTCCTCAGGCCTGACAGAGACTTGACCTCTCGAGGAAACAATACATTTTCTCTATCACCATGGCCCAAAACACCAAATGTTCCATCTCCAAATGTGAAGAGCTGCCCAGTTGATGTTATTAAAGCAGTATGCCATGGACCACAAGTTACTGCTGCAACTTGAAGTCCTTCCAGAGGGCCTGAAATTCTCTTTGGTATCCAGTGACTGACATCAGTGCCATTACCAAGAAGCCCAGCATTGTGTGTGCCATCCCCCCAAGTATATAGTTCACCAGCCATTGTAACAGCACAGGTGTGAAACTCACCACATGCAACAAAGTCAATGCTGCAAAAGGACAAGGATTCAACAAACCGAGGTTGAGTGACATCTTTCCCAACACCGTGGCCAAGCCGGCCACCAGATTCTTCACCCCATGTAAAGAGTTCACCTTGTCTGGTGACAAGGGCAGCATGCTTGACCCCACAAGCTATATGATGAACATCCAAAACTACATTGGATTCGAGTGGTCTTGGAAGAAGCACATCTGCCCTTGTGCTCACTGAACTGGAATTCTTTTCAGGTCCAACCTTGACAATGTTATCACATATTACCTCACCCCATATATAAACATCGCCCAAAGCATCACAATCATCTGGTGCAGAACCATGACTAGAAGTACTAGGGGCACTGGAAACACTAACTCGGAACACGTCTGAAGCAGATCCTTTGGCTTGAATATTTTGCATATTTGCTTGATCCAAAGCTACATGTGACCTTTCAGACTGCACAAAACTATAAGGTTGATAGCTCTTAGGAGAAGTATTTGGGTTGGAACTTAAGGAAGCCTCTGGAGAGCTAATTTCTTTTGTAGCACTAACAGAACTAGAACTTGGACTATTTGATGTCAAATCTCGACTATCCTGCAAAAAAGTTCAGTTCAGATTGTAGAGGACATTAGAAGTTTGATATTAGTTGCAAGTCTAATGCACCCAAACGGAGTATTAAAACACTAATCGACTGAAGGCGACTGCAAATCATTTTTCTTTTTTTGTCTTCTTTTTTT
>MCJB01051142.1:86590-169718 GCA_002018475.1 Nicotiana obtusifolia | reverse complement strand
GTGGACCTTGACCGTTTGTGTGCTTTGTGATGCCACGTAGACTCAATTAGGGGTCTTAAATTTAAACCTTTCAACAGGCGTTTAAATATTATTAGTTTTAGTGTACCTACTCTGCGCGTATCCTATATTTAAAAAAATGAACTTTTAAATAAAATAGATAGTACTCAGATGTATCTCTTATAATATAAAGATTAATAAAAATTTATAAGTTCTTGAAAATAATAAATATTAATCATTTGGATAGGGGTTCAAATCCAGTCGACTGGTTCTTTCTTTTAGTTTATTCTTATTAGTTGTTTCATTATACAAAAATGTTATAGGAATAAAGTTTGATTGAAGATAAAGAGGTTGTTTGATTTTACATATGAGACCTGGCTAGTATACGTGCGTTTATTTCATATTAATTTTTTTAAAATATTAGTCTGATAGATTACTAACAATTGAAAAGGTTTTATCCATAGTTTACTTAATTTATGAGAGTGTTAAACTAGTATCCTTTATTTTAATCATGCCTTAATAATCATATTTAGCATCCCAACTCGACAAATACTAATCGTTCTTATAAATGATAATTCAATTGTATCTTAACATATGATTTTTTTTTTTAAAGTACTTCATCTTACGCGTAGTGGATTACATATTACAATTTATATTATTCCTATTTAGTGAGACAAAGAATTTACACAACTCTAATTAAAAATAAGTTTCTTATCTTATATATGTGTAAAGTGGTTACTAAAATTGCACTTATTATATTAACTAATTAGATGAATATTGAGTCAAATTAGTTTCTCCAGCTTATGAGCTTACTCAAAATATTCTTATTTACTTTTGCCTGAAGGATGAATAATATTAATGGGAAACCAAAAGATTAAACTCACATTTTTTTGTTTTTTTTGGAATGATTTAGTGTTGTTTATCGTGTAGAACAGGCCACCAACTTCTGCTTCATAAGAAATCCATGTCGTACATTGGCGTGTACAACAAAAAGAAAAATGATATAAACTAGTTGTTTGATTTATATAAGGTAAAATTTTAATGATTTTAAAGTCCTAAATATTAGTTTTTACCTAATTTAATAAGGAAAAATTTTATGATCAAATTTTAGTTAATTTTGAAGTCCTACAATTTAGGAAATTAATTTAAATTACAATTTCATTCAATGTGAAATCTGATTTTAAAGGGTAAAAAAAACGAACGATATTTCACTAAGAGGTTTCGTGCTTTTAATATAGTATAGATTCTAATTGAAAAAAGTATTTTATGTTGATTCTCATAGGAGTGTTTTATGTTTTTTTAACATTTATAAAAGATTGAGGAAGTAATAAAATTTGATTCTCATAATGTAGAGTTGTAGACTAAAACATTGATTTGGGACTAAAGGAGCATGTACTGCCTTTGGAAAAAATAATTTTCACTCACAATTTAATTAGTAGCTTTTCAATTTTAATTACTTGAAATACTAAGCAGTATTACATGTGGTAAAGAAAGAATACTAACTACATTTCCATTCTCCCATTACACGAAACATAAATTGGGTTTAGCCTTTTACTTCAAGTGTTATACGGTGGTTTCGGATAACTAAAGTTGTTTTGATATTTTAAATTTTAAAAAAAGAAAGGTGATTAGGCAATTTGTAGCTATAAAATTTTAGTTGACAACAGGCAAACACTAGTTGTGATTATTGAAACTAATTTATAAGAAAATAATTTAAGGTTTAGATGTTCCAAGTAAATAGGATCTTATTGCTTTTAGTTTTGATTTGCAATCATTTCGAAATTTAAACCTCTTAGAAAGAGTTCCTAATGCAAAGTATTTTCTTGTCTTAGTTAGAATAGTTTGTTTTAATCATAGTGCGTTCAAACCCGCTTACGCGTATTTTGATTATTTATGTATATGCTATCTCTAATATGAAATAGATTTCCTCACAAAACTTAGGCTGATCACTCATAGGACATAAGAAAATCTTATGAAAAGTAGTTCAAAATCTACTTTTCGACCATTTTTCCCAGCATAACCTATTTTACGTATGGACAAAATCTATCCTAGAATATTTAGGGTAATACAGCATTAAGGGAAGAGTCAGTCTAGGTCGGCCAGAAAGCAACAGAATTCGTGGTCGAGACATCAACAATTATCGAGGTCGAACACCGCTGACAGAACACTAACAGCTAATTTTTAAAATAGAATTTTAAAGAGAATATTCTCTGCACTTATACCATTAGGATTGAATAGAGATATGTCTCAAATAAATAAGAAAGGGGAGAGGGAAAAAAGGAAGGTAATATTCACTTGATAAGAACATTTTTTCGGACGAAGATTCTCTCTCTTGTAAAAATACAAAGATTACCTTTTTATCAAGATTCTTGTCCATATTATTTCACACTTTTCCACTAGATCCGAGAATATTTCGAACAAACATAGGATTTATCTACTATTCATCATTGTCAGGAGTAACATTCGTCCGATCTATCCTTTATTGGGTGAATCATTCCCCTTATTTACTTAAATGCCATTTATTGTTATTAGTTGCTAGTTACACCTCCATTATTGCTCATTCTTTATGAACGTTTTGTGCCTATCATTATCAACATTTCACTGGATCTGTCTCATCTCACACATGTTTCTAAGATTCGCCTCTAGAGTTCTTATCTTTAACTAGATTTAACACATTATTACATAAATATAATAATTTAACCGTAAACTATACTTTTTGGTCAACAATTTGGCGCCGTTTGTGGGGATTATCTAGTTAACTCTTTTAGTTTCTTTGGGTCTACAACTAACACTAGTCACTAACAACAAAAAAAACAAGAACAAGAACTCTTTTCCCTCTGCATACATAGATCTAATATGGCAGGTAAAAGAGAAGAAAGAACGAGAATAATGAGTGACCTCCCAACCAACCTCATGAACATCATCCATGAGATCTCTGAAGCAGTGGACGAGGACATAACACCCAATACCTCCCTAGGCGAGGTGGGTCACCCCCTCCCACTGCAGCATCACAAAATCTCTTCGTAAGACAGCTTCCGCATCCGCGGTAGAGGAGGCACTACCAGTAATAATGAAGCTCCTTGAGGCATGGCTGACTGATACGCTGGCCGGCGTCCTCCACAAGCCCATTCGGGATACGGCCACTAGGAATGCAAGAACTTGTGTTATACCACCAGCAGACGAGAAAGACGATCAACCTTGTCCTCCTGCCGCAACGACAAGTATCACTTACAATATTGTTAGTAATGCAGGTGACGACGCCCTCACGGCTATTCTGAAAAAGGATAGAAGAAATGAAAAATGAGAACAAGGTACTTGGGGACCAAATGAGAGAACATCAAGAAAGGGTCGATAAAATACCGGGCGCTCCTAAGCTCTTGCCGAAAAGGGATGACAGTCGATTTGTCGAGCAGCCATACAATGACAGTGCTGCCCCACATGCCATACCAAAGACCTTTAAAATGCCGCCCTATCTGAGAATATACGATGGTACAACCAACCCCGTATATCATGTGACTTACTACGTCACCGCCGTGAAAGGCAATGACCTCACTAAAGAACAAGTATCCTCCATTCTATTAAAGAAATTCGGCGAGACCCTCAAGGGAGGCGCATTGACCTGGTATTCACAACTGCCCGCACGTTCCATTGAAACCTTCGAGGAAATGGCCGATAAGTTCGTAACAGCCCATGTCGAGGCCAAGAAGGCGAGGCAAGAGTAAACGACATCTTTGCTATTAAACAGTATCCGGGAGAAGGGCTGAGGGACTTCCTCGCCCATTTTAACCGAGTAAGAATGACCTTGCCAAATGTATCGGAAGGAATGGCGGTAGCAGCTTTTCAAAACGGGCTGAGTAGAAATGGTTCAAGGGCGACAAGAAAATTATTAAGTCGACTTATGAAGTATCCCCCAATGACTTAGGATGAAATACATAACGCATATTGTGCCGAAGTCCGAGTAGACGAGGACGAACTCGATGGGCCGACCCATCGACTGACCTTGGTGCAAGCAGAATCCAGAAAAGATCAAAGAAATGATATCAGAAGAGATCCTACGGCCTCACGACCAAATCGGGAACGGCATCTCCTATATCTCAGAACCACCGCTGCATCCTCATCCCGCCATGAAGAAGGCCCATCCCAATGAAGAACAAGGACTCACTGGAACGAGAGAGGTATGCCCCCTTTACTATCCGCTCACAATTTTTTCTTGTCACCTACAAAGATAGTCTACGCCTTGGAGAAGCTCGGACCGAAGACGAAGTGGCCACAAAAGATGAGGCCATACCCGAATACCAGAAAATCAGATGCCCTCTGCGAATTCCATCATGAGCGAGGACACAAAACCGAAGATTGCATCGCCCTAAGACAGGAGGTCGTAAACATGCTGCGACAGGGACACCTCAAAGAATTGCTGAGCGATCGGGGAAGGATCAACTTTGCTAGGGGACGTGAACAATATCAAGGGCCGCCGAAACCGCCCTCGCCAGCCCGCACCATCCACATGATCATCGGAGGTGGGGACGACGCTTCCATCAACAGTGTGAAGTTCACCACGAACCACAAGCTTAAACAGTCAATCACCCACAAACGGTATGATGAACTTGAAGAAAGTATCATCTTCGATAAATTAGATACCAACGGTTTGGCTTTCCCTTACTATGATGCTCTTGTTATCACTTTTTGAATTTTAGATATCGACATAAGATGGATTATGGTAGATGATAGGAGTGGCGCGTGTATTATCCATCCTCGAGTACTCACACAAATGAAACTTGAGGACAAGATAGTGCCATGTTGTATCACACTAACAGGCTATAACAATGCAGTTGAGCGAACATCCGGCGAAGTTACAATCCCCGTCCTAGCGGGTAGCATCACTCTGGAAACCACATTCCACATCATGGACCAAGACACAACACGTAACACCATAATAGGGCGACCATGGATACACACCATAAGAGCTATCCCCTCCAGCTTGTACCAAGTCATCAAATTCCCAACTTCATGGAGAATATTCAGTATACGAGGGAAGCAATGCACATCCCAGGAATGCTACCGTATCGCCCTAGACTATACAGCCACCCAATCAAAGGATAAAGAGAAAGAGGCAAAGCAATCATCAGGGTCGAGGTCGGTATGCGATGACAGCGAAGACGTCATCAAAGACCTCGATATGGTCGGGGCCGCATAATTGACCATAGAGGACCTCGACCCCGTTCTATTAGACAGCAACGACCACAGCAAGAAAGCTTACATCAGCTGCAAACTTTATGAACCAGGTAAGTTTCATGAATTTTTAACTGCTAACGTGGACTTGTTTGCTTTTATCCATGCAGATATGCCAGTATCCCAAAGGAGATCGCCACGCACAAATTGAACGTCGATCCACTTTACCCCCCGGTGAGGCAGGTTAGGCGTAAGTTCAACTCCGTAATTAATGACGCAGTATGCCAAGAAGTGGAAAGTTTGTTGGAAAATGGCTCCGTCAGGGAGTCGAAGTACCCCCAATGGGTCGCTAACGTAGTTATGGTGAAAAAGAAGAACGGCAAATGGCGGATGTGCGTAGGTTTCACAGACCTGAACAAAGCTTACCGCATGGATTCATTTCCATTACCCAATATCAACCAACTCATCGACGTAGCTACTAAGTTTCTTGGATGCCTACTCGGGCTATAATCAGATCCTCATGGAAGAAGGGGACCAGGAAAAAACCACCTTCATCACCCGCCAGGGGACGTACTGCTATAGAGTCATGCCCTTCGGACTGAAAAATGCGAGGGCAACTTACCAAAGGTTGGTGATGAAGATGTTTAAAGACCAACTCAGTAAAACAATGGAAGTCTACATAGACGACATGCTAGTCAAATCCAAAAGGAAAGAAGATCACATCGACCACTTGAGAGAAGCCTTTGGCATACTCAAGCAATACGGCATGAAACTGAACCCTGAAAAATGTGTATTCGACGTGGACTTGGGAAAATTCTTGGGTTTCCTAGTGTCGCAACGAGGTATCGAGGTTAATCCCGACCAAATAAAGGCCATTAAAGGGATACCAGAGCACTTGACCACTAAAAAACATGTCCAAAAGTTGACTGGCCATCACTGCCCTTTCGAGGTTCATTTCACGATCCTCTGATAGGTGCCATAAGTTCTTCGGCGTACTAAAAAAGGAGAGCAGCCTCCATTGGACCCCTGAGTGTGTCCAAGCCCTGAAGGAGTTGAAGGTATACTTGTCATCGCCACCATTGCTTTCAAAACCAGAACTGGGACAGCCCTTCCTCGTCTATCTCGCCGTGTCCGAAGAAAATAAAGGTACGCAATCCCCTATCTATTACATTAACAAAACACTAGTCGACGCCGAGACAAGATGCCCCCATCTCGAGAAACTAGCTCTGACCTTGGTCGTAGCTTCACGAAAGCTTAGACCATATTTCCAATGGCATCCCATCTCGGTCGTCACGACTTTCCCCTTAACAAGCATACCCGAGCTATCAGGCAGGTTGGCCAAATAGGCCGTCGAACTGAGTGAGCATGATATTACATATCGGCCGCGAACGGCGATAAAGTTGCAGGTCTTCGTAGACTTCATCGCCGGCTTCTGTGCAAGAATAATGCCCGAAGTCGAAAAGGAAGCCATCCAAGCTTCTCCCCAAACACAAGACCTTTGGGTCCTGTACACTGATGGCACGTCTAACGCGTCCGGATCTAGGCTAGGCCTCGTACTCGAAGTCCCAACAGGCGAAGTGATTCGCCAATCCATAAGATTCCTGGACATGACTAACAACGAGGCTGAATATGAGGCCGTAATTGCAGGACTAAGACTAGGACTCAAATACGGCACAAAGCGGCTAAAACTGCGCTGCGATTCTCAACTCGTGGACAACCAAGTCACGAGGACTTTCCAAATCAAGGAGCAAAGGTTACAAATTGACTGAAATCTGCAAGCTGCTACCCGAGTTCGACGAATGCCAACTCGACCAGATCCCCCGAGCACAGAACACCAAGGCGGACGGCCTCGCCAAACTAGCCGCAGCTACCAAAACATCACAACCGGAGAAAGAAATATGGTACACCTTCTCAACTCATCGATAGATCAAATCGAGGTAAGAACTATAAAGTTGACTTGGAACTGGCACAACCGTATTGTTACATATTTACAAGATGGCATACTCCCCAACGATAAAAAAGAAGCCAAGAAATTGCGAATGCAAGCCAGATACATCATCATTCACAACGACCTGTATAAGAGAACATATGGAGGCCCTCTAGCAAAATGCTTAGGCCCAAATCAGACGTGGCGCGTCCTTGAAGAAGTACACGAAGACCACAGTGGATCTTACTCCGACAATTGAGCTTTGGTCAGATGCCTCATACAGGCAGGATATTACTGGCCCACCATGAAAAAGGACGCCGCGGATTTCATGAGAAAATGCGAGCAATGCCAGAAGTATGGACCAATGATCCACCAAGCAAGCGAACACCTACACTTAGTAACTTCCCCTTGGTCGTTCATCAAATGTGGAATGGACATCGTGGGCCCCCTCCCTGCAGGACGAGGTAACATATGATTTCTTTTAGTTTTAATTGACTATTTCTCTAAGTGGGTAAAAGCAGGAGCATTCGCCCGAATACGCAAACAGGAAGTGATCACCTTCATATGGAAAAACATCATATGTTATGATCTAACTAAGCATAGGTTACATTCGACCTCGTTCGAATCAACACCTATTCGACCCTCGGCCATAACTAAGGATAGGTTACATTCGACCTCGTTCGAATCAACGCCTCTTCGACCCTCAGCCATAACTAAGGATAGGTTACATTCGACCTTGTTCGAATCAACACCTAATCGGCCCTCAGCCATAACTAAGCATATGTTACATTCAACCTCGTTCGAATCAACATCTAATCAGCTCTCAGCCATAACTAAGCATAGGTTACATTTGACCTCGCTCGAATCAACACCTAACCGGCCCCCAGCCATAACCTAAGCATAGGTTACATTCGACCTCGTTCGAATCAACACCTAATCGGCCCTCGGCCATAACTAAGCATAGGTTACATTCGACCTCATTCGAATTAACACCTAATCAGCCCTCGGCCATAACTAAGTGTAGGTTACATTCGACCTCGTCCGAATCAACACCTAATTGGCCCTCGGCCATAAACAAACATACGATATGTTCGGCCTCATTCGAACTAACGTCTACTGGCCCCCGGCCATGATCAAACCTAAGTTTGTTTCGACCTCGTTCGACCCCACTCGAGCTAGATTATTACGACCAACAAAAATAAGGCAACCAAGCAACAAAATCAAAAAACATACAAACCCAAACAAAAGAAAAAAGGATCAGGTACTAACAACGTAACTGGTATTTCATACTTAGACTATATTTTACAAAGGCTTGAGAAGACGCCCACCAAAAAGCGCACAAGTCTGTGGCAACACAAAAGAAGAAAAAGCAAAGTTGCTAATCGCAGCCTGGCCCAGTCGCATCATCGGCCTGGTCGCTTAGACCATTGTCGTCCGCCCCTTCGCCATCACCATCACCATCAGGATACTCATCTTCATACCACCTTTGCCAAACCGCCTACAAATCTCGTGATGCTTACCGCGGCACTCATAGTATTTTCTCTCCATTTTTAGAAAAATAGCTTTATGCCTCTCCTCTCTTCGGGCGCTTTCAATTTCCAAAATCAGAGTCTAAAAGAAAGAGAAAATGAAAACGAAGAGTAAGAACGAAAAAAACTTTGAGCTCGACAAACAAAAAAAAGAGGGATCGAAAAGCTTACCCTAAGAGCGAGGACGGCTATGCTCCTAGATAAGGTAGCATCCTTCAGCTTTTTCGAGGGTTTTACCCTCTACATCAGAACAGAGGGGACCAAGAGAAGGGACCACGTCCTCCGTGTCAACCAACAAATCTCGATCCATGGGGATTGCAATAGTCCGTGTGGACCCCTCCAATCGTACTTCGAGTCGGGTAAATCCCTCCCCCATCGTCCTCACCTTGTCGGCATCCACATAAAAGCCCGTCCCGTAGCTATCCTCGGCTACACACTTTCCTTTTATGTCGACCATCAAAGAAGGATCCTCGGTTGGTCGCGAGACCGATGGCTCATCCTGCCGCAAGTTATCAGGGACTCTCGCCGACGACCCTTCAGCTTCCATCATTGTTTCAGGAAGAGACATACCCTCTGCGGCTTCAGTTGATGGCGGAACCTCGGGCAATAACTCAGCATCATCTTCAAGCTCTATGGTCACCGTTTCTCGTATGACGAAATCGCCCATCACTGAACCCACCGCTCGGACAACCCCATCGCCGACGTCCACTGATCTCCTCTTGCGGGGAACCAAACTACCATCACTCAGCGACGATTCCTCTTCCTCGTCCTCGTCTACCAGGTGAAGCAAAGGAGAAGGCGGAAGCTCCGTTGTTGATGTATCTGCGGGCGCAGAAGAAAACGGTACGAAAGCAGCAGTAGGTATGGTCGACAAACGAGCAGGCCTGGCCGCAGCGGAAGAACGAACAGAGGCAGAAGACCGAGCGGGCCTAGCCTCGATCACAGCAGGAATAGACTCCAAAGAAGCGGCTTTCCTCTTGCGGAACGTAGGAGGAGGATCCCTCGACCTCCTCGAAGACCCTCGAACTGAAAAAGAACAAGTTTCATCACCACCAATAATGAACCATAGCGTGCAAGCAACCACGTGGTCAAAAGAGAACTAATAATAATAGACGAACTCACCGGCCAAGGAAGAAGCATGCCCGAACCTCTTGAGAAAGCCCGACCACTCGCGAATCCCCACCGTGTGAGGTAGAATTCGATCAACCCAGTCGAAAATGTCCCCGACCAAAGGAGGAGACGTGGCTTTGGCTCTTCAGAATGTTAGAACCCACGACCAGAAACAAGCAAATCAAGTACTTTTCACAAAAGACAAGTACTTACGAGTGTGATTCCAGGTCTCAGGAAAGTCGTCTGAGTTGGCTACCACGTCCCCGGTTTTGACGAAGAAGTAGTTGAGCCAGAACTGACGATTTGCTTTATCGTCCATCTTCACCACCAAGCATTTACTTCCTCGGTAGCGAAGATGCAACATCATCCCCTATAAAATCTAGGGGCGAAGAGATGCATCAGATGGCGGAGTGTGACCTCGACTCCGGCCAGTTCGGCAAATTCTGAGAGCATTCTGATAAGCTTATATATGTACGGAGAGAGTCGGGCCGGGCAGACATCATAATAGCGAAAAAATTCCTCCGCCAATGGGAGAAGGGGGAGAGTATAGCTGACTTGGAAAGGATATGAGTAAAACGCACAATATCCAGGGCGGTGGATTTGCACCACGTTGCGCCCTGCTGGGATCAGATCGATGTGGGCAGGGATATTGAATTTTGCCCTAAGCTCGGTCAAATCGGCCTCTCCCATCGCCGATTCCGAGATTTCAGGTTCACCTTTGGGCGCCTTTGAGAAATCGGACCAGACTTTCTCACTACGAGGGATTATTTCCTCCACCGTGGGAAAGTTCTCTTCCTCTATGGCGACAGAAACTCTATCAGCGTGAGGGGGTATAAGCACCGCCAAATGGGTAAGATCAGTTGCCATACCAGAAACTGAGAATACCTTAGTCATGCTGATTAAAGGAAGATGTTTGAACTAGAAAATGTTAGAAGCAGCGAGAATCACTAAAACCAGTAAGAAATTTCAAACAATAGAAGAAGAAGTTATAGAGTTTGTTGGGTGCAAGAGGTTTCGTAAAGGTTGGAACATTACCCAAACACCCATATTTATAAAGATTCAAGCATCGAAACCAAGGAACTAACCATAATTACATGGCACTATAACCGAAGCGGTAGATTCAATCAGGAGACGCACGCGAAACGAAGCAACGTGTCGGGAAATCGCGTCATAATGACGTCAATCGCCATGAGTCACCCTGAATCGTGGGACTTACAACCCCACGCTCATAAAAGGGCACGTTATCAACTCGCCCCTGTCATCACGGCCCGTGCAGGTTGTCCAAAAGCTTCAACCACATTATACAATATCCGTTCATTGAGCCCGCCTGAGGCCGACTTCAATAAGCGGAGGGACTAACTGTATGGGACAAATCTACCCCAGAATATTTAGGGTAATATAGCATTAAGGGAAGAGTCAGCCGAGGTGGCCAGGGAGTAGCAAGATCCGTGGTCGAGACGTCGACAATGATCGAGGTCGAGCATCGCTGACAGAGCAGTAACGACTAATTTTTGAAATAGGATTTTAAAGAGAATATATTCTCTTGCACTTGTACCATTAGGATTGGATAGAAATATGTCTAAAATAAATAAGAAAGGAGAGAAGGAAAAAAGGAGATAATATTCACTTGATAAGTACCTTTTTTCGGATGAAGATTCTCTCTCTTGTAAAGATACAAAGATTACCTTTTTATCAAGAGTCTTGTCTATATTATTCCATACTTTTCTACCAGATCCGAGAATAGGTCGAACAAAAATAGGATTTATCTGTCATTCATCATTGTCAGGAGGAACATTCGTCCGATCTACCCAATTTTTCTTATTTACTTAAATGTCATTTATTGTTATTTATATCTAGTTACACCTTCATTATTGCTCATTCTTTATGAACATTTCACTGGATCTGTCCCATCTCATGCACGTTTCTAAGATTCGCCTGTAGAGTTATTATTTTTAACTAGATTTAACTCATTATTACATAAATATAATAGTTTAACCGAAAACCATACTTTTTGGTCAAACATTTTAACCAAAAGAAATTTCTTCTTATGATAAGCTTAAAGTATTCTTAAGTTGAGTATTTTTGAAAAATAGTTTATGTACAAATATAGTATTTTTGAAAAATAGTTTATCTCTCTCTCTATAATAAAATTTGGGAGTACAAACAAAACAAAGAATAAAAGATTCTCCCTAAGTGTGATAAAAACTTAGTGGGTGGAATTTTCTTGTCTAGGAGAAACCAAAATTAGTTTATTTAGAAGCATTGTGTGACAAACGTAACTTAACCTTTTATGGAATATTCCGCAAATTATGTTTTGTTTGCCTTGTTTTTGCCAATGCAAATATATATGTTGTATGGACAGGAGAAGGGAAAGAAAGAAAAGAATATTTTTTTCTTCTGAAATTTAAGGAAATGAAATCGAACAATTAATTGCAACTTAAAGTTAAATTGGTTACTTTATGAAGTTTTAAAAAATAAATTAATAAACATTATATTCGTAAAAGGGTAAAGAATTAAACAAGTCAAAACAAAGTAGATGACTAGTAATAAGGCTTACCAAATAAAGAAATTTCCCTAATGTAGAACAAAGAACAACTTACTCCTTTTTTCTTCATTTGGCATTTGCCAGCTTGTTTAAAAGTTTCAAAAACCAAATATCTTGTGTCTTTTTTTGTAATTAAATACTTTTAGTAATCACCAATAAAGCTTTACAAAACCACAACTCAGCGACAAACCCATCTAGCTGTCCCTAACTAAATACTACTTAATACAGAACTCAAATTTCTTGTCTTTGAGTTGCCGTTTTGTAATTTTTGGAATAAACTATTATGAAATTAATCAAATATCGTTACTTCGAATTTCAGTCCTCATATTTGACAAATAAAAGAAGGCAAAAGAGACAAATCTTTCTAAGAACTAAACACAAGATCGGATATATCGGATAAAGATCCGGGGTCAAAATCTAATATTCTCAGAAATTTAGGCCAAAAGGGCGTGGATTTTAAGGTAACAAATTGGACTACTTTAATTTACTGAGAGACAAAAGTTGGAAATTAAGGTAATTATCAATGCGATCTTCCTTTGCTTTTGAGAAGTTTTTCTAGAAAATCGAGAATTTTATTTTATTGGACTGTGAGCCCTCATCTTGGATTTGGTAGGTGAGCAACCATTGTAGGCTTAATGATGATGCATCAAAGCAATGGGTCCCACTAAGTAGAAAATCAAGTGGGCCCTCCTTGTTCGGGAGATGACCAAACTCCCTCACTTGATGCAAGATCATACCTGGCCTTTTCTCTTTTACATTTCATATCCATGTGCTTTTAAAGAATTTAATTTCTATATAATATATTTATACTATAAAAATCACCTGAAAGATTGTTATAGATAAATTTTTCTTAGAATATGAAACTAATAAGTTAAAAAATAAAGTAAGTTGTCTGGTATAGCATGTTAAAATATATTAATACTACATATTTTTACATCGTTAGTGTAGTGCCTCGCAAAATTTTGAATATTTAAAGGTTGTTAAAAAATTTAACGTGTGCTAACTATTTAATTTGTAGGGATGTGCATAGTCTTGACAAATTCAAATCCAAATCAAAATTCGAATTTTTTAGATTTTTGTTTGGATTTACGGATTACGGATTGGATTTTGGATTTGATTTTTAAATTTTTTGGATTTCGAATTGGATAATGGATTTGGTAATTTGGAATATTGGATATCTAAAAATCCGTAATTTTTATACTTTATATTTAGTCCATTATTCATATGCCACTAGTAATAAGTTCAACACCCTACCCATTAAATATTATTATCTCATATATTCAATATTAATTACTAAGTTACTATCATAATACTTTCTATTTGGATATGGTTTTACTATAACTACTTCTTATCAACCGTATTAATGTCTCTGTTGCATTTTCTTGATAATAATTTCATTGCTTGAATACTTTATTTTGGATTATTGTGGTGAGAATAAGGAACCTTTTAGGCAATTTAACATGAGTTGTTCATTAGGCTATTCGTTTTGTAAAAAGAAGGAACATCTCAACTTATAAGTTCAAAACAGAAAATCCAAAATATCCAAACCGGTTAATCTGAAACCGATCTTAAAAAATCCGATCTAATCCAAGATCATTTGGATTGGATTTGGATTGTTATTTATTTAATCCGAAAATCGAAAATCCAAACCGAAATTTTCATATTCAATCCAAACTGCCCGACGCCCACCCCTATTAATTTGTGTGCAAACGAGGTCTAAGAATATGAAGGATATCTATTGAATATTATAATAAGTATACGAGGCATATTATAAGTGATTTGAGGTCAAAGGAGAGCCCTAAGTCCCAGCCAAGTGGAAAAACATATAATGAACTAAAGTTTCCGAAGAGTTTGTATAAGATCTAACATCAAACAATTACAACTATCATATATAAAGAGTTGTATGGTGCACTATTATCAAATTAAAGGTTTGTAAATGTAACTTGCAACATTTTAAATCGTTCATCATTTGAATATTACTACAAAGAGTTTTGACATTTTTACTAAAGGGTTATAGAGCAACAATTTGATTCTCGAGCCAGTAGTGGCCAATTGTCCAAACGTCACATCTAATCGTGGCTAACGGTTGAACCATGGCAATCTCCACTAAGGGAAGGTCTGAAGGTCCGAGCCAAATGTTGCAGTGGTTGCCCAATCGTGGCAACGGTTGGCCCAAGCTTATATATACCCCTTAGACTCGATTTTGTGCCATTTTCAATATTTGGCTAAAGATATTGGAGAGTTTTGGAGAAGAGAATAACTTAGGATTTTCTCATACAAGTTAAGGTGATATCCTACCATATTTAATATTAATTAAAGCATATATTAACATCAAAAACTATATGGGCTTGCTAAATTCTTCCAAATCCTTCTAGAACACCAAAAGGAGAAAAGATGAGATTCTTCCTTGAAGAGGTAATCTCTTTACTTGGACTCCATATATATGATTTATTGAAGTATGGTAGCATATTTATGAAGTTTATTTGAAGTTTTAATAGCATATATGAACCCTATGAGCGGGTCTTGAAAATATATTTTGGTGAAGAAGAAGATGAACAATGATGAGTTGATACAATTTAATTTATTTTGAGTTTCTAATGATTTAACATACTGGATAACTTAAATGATGAATGAAATGAAGTGACAATCACCATTTGGTCAAGAAATAATACTAATTATTAAAACGGGTATTTATAAACCAGAATTCATTGAGGGGAAATAACGAATAGTGACTTGATGATGTCGAGTAATTAACGTTGTAGGCAATAAATTTTTTATTAAATTTAAATTCATAAGAAATTTGGATTTAATCCCAAAGTAAATATATTTTGGCCCAAATAAATACTATGGGCTAGTATATATTGACTTAATTATTTAAATGTAATTAAATTGATTTAAATAAATATCAAATATTATTGGGCTAGCCCGTTTAATTGGGCTACGAATGATGAGCTCACTTCATTAAGTCCAAGATACCATCTTCGCCCAGATTGGTGCCACGTGTCAAATGACGTAGCACGCCAAGTCAAACAGAAGAGCCTATAGGATTATGACACATGTCAAAATAACAAGGCATGCCAAGTCAAATTAAAAGGCAAATGAAATCGCGCTACATGTGCAAATGACATGTTCTGGCCAATCAAATGCGGTCTTGTCACACTTTAATTTGATTGGTCGAAAAGAGTTTGTTCTTATCATAACTCTTCCGTCCTACAACTATAAATAGGGGTCTTCATAACTCAGAAAAGACACCAGCAGTTATAACAAGAAGCAAGAAAGAGCTCGTGGATCAAACGCTGCAAATTCCTTCACAAGTTTCAAGCCTCAAGTAATCAAGTTCCAATTAAAATTACTTTCAGGTGCTTAAACCTAAAAGAGATTTCAATTGGACTTGATCTTGAATCTGTAGTTGCTGCCACGAACGATGATCTTGAATTCAACTAGCACGAACTTTGATTTGAACTCGTACTTCTTGAACCTTAATTCAACAATCTATAGTTGCTGCCACGAACGATGATCTTGAATTCAACTAGCACGAACTTTGATTTGAACTCGTACTTATTTGATTCAATCAAGGTTCAAGAAGTACGAGTTCAAATCAAAGTTCGTGCTAGTTGAATTCAAGATCATCGTTCGTGGCAGCAACTATAGATTCAAGATCATAGGCAACTATTCTTCACATTAACATAGGCAACCTTCCATGATTATTTAATAAGGCCTTCGGGAAAAATACTTATGCTGGATGACTGTTATTATGTTCCTGAATGTGTTTCGAACATAATTTCAGCTTCTATGTTGGAGAATGTGGGTTTCGCATTAACATAGGCAATGGTATTTGCTCTATTTATTATGGTGGTGATTTATATGTGAATGGCTATCTCTAACATAATATTTATGTCTTACCTAATGTGAGTGCAAATTCGTTTATGCATGTTTCTAATCTTAAGAGGAAAAGAGATGATCAAGTAAATCATACATACCTTTGGCATTGTAGGCTTGGTCATATTGGAGAGAAAGAATTAACAAGTTGTACAAGGAGGGTAACTTGACAAGTATGATTTTGAATCTTATCCAACTTGTGAATCTTGTCTCAAAGGAAAATGACCAAATCTCCATTTACTGGAAGTAGAGAAAGAGCTTCTGAATTATTGGGACTAATTCGTACAGATGTTTGTGGGCCCATAAAAATTCAAGCTAGAGGTGAATATTCTTACTTCATCACCTTTACTGATGATATGTCAAGATATGGATTTGTCTATCTTATGAGACACAAATCTGAATCTTTTGAAATGTTCAAAAGATTCCGTAGTGAAGTTGAGAAACAAACTGGTAAAAGTATCAAAATACTAAGGTCTGATAGAGGTGGAGAATATCTTAGTGAAGATTTTACTAGGTATCTCAAAGAGAATGGGATTCTCTCACAGTGGACACCTCCAGGAACACCACAACACAATGGTGTGTCTGAAAGGAGAAATCGAACCTTATTAGATATTGTGAGATCTATGATGGGGTTCACTGATCTTTTAATAAATTTATGGGGATATGCTTTGGAAGCAGCAACAACTTACTTAATAAAGTACACACTAAGTCAGTCTTTACAACACCATATGAGATATGGAAATGATGTAAGTCTAGCCTTAAACATATTAAAGTTTGGGGTTGTCCAGCTTATGTTAAGAGTCTGCAGACTAATAAACTTGACTCAAGATCTGATAAGTGTAGGTTCATTCGGTATCTCAAATAAATAATGGGATATTATTTCTATCAACCTTCTGACCATAAAATGTTTGTGGTTAGAGGAGCAACCTTTTTAGAAAGGGAATTTCTTTTGGAAGGAAATTGTAGAGGAGAAATAAAACTTGGTGAAGTTCAAGAAACTAATGAATCAACACAAAATCAAGATCATGAGACACAAGTTGAACAACCTTTATTAGATGCTTTGAAGTTGACAAGGAAGTTGCCATCTTCAACAGTTGAAGTTCAAGAACTAAATGTAGTTCAAGAACAGGTTAATGAACCAGTTTCAAGCCAAATTGAACAACAACCAAATCCAGCACAAGGTGACAAGTTGTACAAGCACCTCTTAGAAAGTCTACACGAGAACGTCATGTACCAACTAGATTAAATCTGATGGTACAAGATGATGTATCAAATGAGGTTGATCATAATGATGATGACCCTAAGACCTATGAAGAGGCTATACAAAGTTCTGACTATGAGAGATGGTAAAAGGCCATGGAATCCGAAATGGAATCCATGAAGGAAAATAAAGTATGGACTTTAGTTGAACCTTCAAAGGATATAAAATCTATAGGTTGTAAATGGGTTTTTAAGAAAAATATTGGAGCAGACGGAAAGGTGGAGACCTATAAAGCCCGTCTTGTTGCCTAGGGATATCATCAGAAAGAAGGAGTCGACTATGACGAGACTTTCTTTCCCAGGCAATGCTCAAATCAATTCAGATTTTGCTTGCTATAGCAGCATACTATTATTATGAAATATGAAAAATGGATATGAAAACAACTTTCCTTAATGGTGAGCTAGAAAAGGATGTGTACATGATACAACCTGAAGGTTACATATCTCCGTCTGATCATAATAAAATTTTCAAGCTACAAAGATCCATTTATGGATTAAAGCAAGCTTCTCGAACTTGGAATATTCGCTTTAACAAGACAATTGAAAAGTTCAATTTTGTTAGATACAAAGAAGAGCCTTGTGTGTACAAAAAGGTTAGTGGGAGCATAATTATATTCTTAGTATTGTATGTTGATGATATATTGTTCATAGGGAATGATATACCAGCATTGAAAAGTACCAAGATTTGAATAACTGAACAGTTCTCCATGAAAGACTTGGGAGAAGCAGCTTATATTGGGAATAAAGATCTATAAAGATAGATCGAGGAAGCTGCTTGGACTTTCCTAGTCTTTATACATTTATACCATCTTAAAGAGGTATAACATGGATAATTCCAAAAGAGGCTATCTTCCGATAGGCACTTGAATTACTCTCAGTAGGGAGGATTATCCTAAAACACCTGAAGAGAGAGAACACATGAGTAGGATCCCATAGGCTAGTGCAGTGGGAGCTATCATGTATAACATGACATGTACGTCCTGATCTGGCTTATGCACTTGGAGTGACGAGCCGATATCAGGAAAATCCTGGTGAGGAACATTAGAAGGTGGCGAAGACCATTCATAAGTACTTAAGAAGGACTAAAGACCAATTCCTCATCTATGGAGATTCTGAGTTGAAATTTGAAGGCTATACTGATGCAAGCTTCTCTTCAGATAAAGATGATAGCAAATCTACTTTTGGTTATGTATTCACCTTTAATGGTGGTACAGTGAGTTGGAAAAGTTCCAAACAAGTTATAGTAGCTGATTCAGTGACTGAAGCAGAATATATAGCAGCCATTGAAGGTGCTAAGGAATCCATTTGGATGAAAAAGGTTCCTAACTGAATCTGGTGTGGTTCCTTCAATAGAAGGTATAGTTCCATTATTGTTTGACAATACTGGAGCCATTGCTCAAGCAAAAGAACCAAGATCACACCAAAAATCCAAACACGTTCTGTGAAAGGTATTACTAGATAAGAGAAATCATTGAATGTGGAGACGTCTAGATTCAAAAGGTTGATAGAAAGGAAAATGCTCCATACCCATTCACTAAAGCTCTTGGTGCAAAGGAGTTTGACAAACACAAGTGAAAATTAGGAAGGAAGTACAAGAGCGATTGACTCTAGTGTAAGTTGGAGATTGTTAGGGATACAGTAGATATGCTATAGTTCCAATCTCATAATTGATGATTTGAACATATTTTTGTGAATGTTATTTTATATAAAAATATATGGCATCTGATATTCTTTTATCATAATTATTATTAATTGTTCGATTAACTGGATAAGGTCCTTGATTAGATTTTGAGACTTGACATTATGATGTTCATGATAAAGAGAGTGAAGTTTCTTTTAATTTAATCTAAATTTGTTCTTGATCATAAGATTATTAGTTTGGACATTAGTAATCCGGTTAGATCAATATTTATGTGATCGTCTTTATTGGATAAAGATTAGTTGATCTTATTAACTAAATCACATAGATAGATGATGCATATAGAGATATGGTTATTGAACTGACTCACTGGATAATTCCGAATGGTTAGAATTACCATAAACTGTCAATAGGATATTCTCTTGAAGAATGTGATGTAAGAGTTTCCTTTGACATGAGATCGTCATAGTAATTGACAAGTTATTTATTGTGCTTTGATACTAGATACCGATGGCCTAGGGCGATAGTTGAAAGGATATTGGGTACGATTGAATACTTGTAGAATTAGTTATTGATCAAGATAGAATCTGTCAACTCTTGGTAACGAGTTTAAGCTCCATGTTGTCATGAATTATAAACGACCAAATTAAGACCTTGACTAGGCAATTGAATGAAAAAAGAAAAGAGTTTCTTAGGTCATTCAATGGTCGATTATATTTGACATGAACACATAGTTGGTCGCCTATTAGGATTTGACAGCTGAACCATATCCTAGGGTGACCCAGAGCTATAAAGACAGAAGGAATTACTACATTATTCTTCTACGGGTTCTTGAGAGTAAATTGTATACTTCATGCTATCCAGTCGTTAAGGAGTGTTGCTAGACGCCACCCTTGATTAGTATATTGATGTGATTAATTTACTATCGGTTTAGTATTGAACCTATGAGGTCACACACTAATGAGTGTTCTGGTCCTTGCTAAATGATTAATTACTTTATCATTTGATAATTAAAATAAAGAATTTAATTAGTCAATTAAATAAAATTATCAGTCCAAATAAAATATTATTATATTCTTTGCTAGCACAAAGAATATAACTAATATTGTAAATAAATTGAAGTTTTCTATTTGGAATAGAAAATTAAATTATATCTCGGTTGAAATATATATATATGATATATATAAATAATATATATATATATATATAAAGTATTAATAATTACTTATTTGTTAAACTCAATTTTTAAATTGGATTAACTTATAAAGTCCATAAAAGGACGAGTGGCTAACTTAACCCATTAAGAATGAGATTCGATTTTTCTCTATTAAAAAACTAATAAGGATTTTAAAATCCAATTTGAAATTGGACTTTATGGAATGTCCATAAAGATTGGCAGTCACGAGACCCATTGAATGGGATTTCGAACTGGCCATTGAAAATTTCATAAAATTTTATTTTTGAAAAAATAAATTTTTGCCCTAAGTAAATTATTACCTTAATCAAATACGAAAAGGATTTATAGGTGAAGTAGATGATGGAAAAAATTTGCCGTAGTAATTCTGGAGAAGAAAACCACTTTGTGAAAGTGAAAGTACAACACAAAGCTAAGAGAGAAAATACAATTACAAGAAAAGTGTTTCTTGTTCTTCTATCTTTGAGTTGAAATTTTTGAGAAAAATTTCAACACAATGTTTCATTCAATTTGTTCACGGGTTTCATTGATCAAAGAGTTGATAGCAAGGATCGGTCTCGGTGTGGATACGCATAGAGTCGTCGCACTATTGAAGAAATTATGAAAGGAGACTCTCTTCACTAGGTATGTCTTAGATCCGATCTTTGACATATAAATAAATTTTAAACACAGAAAGATCTTCCTAGGATTGTTATTATCTTCCGCTGTGTGTTACGAACACCTATATGCAATCCTTCAGTAGTATCAGAGCCATGGTTTCTTGTGTCTAAAATTTATTTACGATATATTTTAAGATTATATTTGAAGAGTTCAAACCATAATACGTGTATCTTGTGCAATAGTCAAGTTGTTTGAGTGCATATGGATTGATATTATTTTATTGTGAATAAAATATGTATTCATATAAGTTAAACTATTGAGATAGTTTATAACTTGAATTTAAATTTTTTTATTAAATACGACGGTAATCTATAATAGGTTATTGGATTCTACTGATATTTTAATTATTTTTAGTTCATGAGATGTTAATTAATAATAATATTCTGGCATGATATTTTTATGTGATATATAAGTTAAACATGTTAGAAGAATGTTGAATTTCGTTTTTATGTCACGTGCTTGTTCGTTACATAATTTTGAATTATTTAGTACATGTGATGTAAATTAATTTAGGACTAAACATGTAGACAACTTGAACTAAATTCACGAGTTATAAAATATTTGATCATTATGTTATTAAAAGTTGTTTTAACAACAATTCCCTCTCATTAAAATTTGAGTTCTTAAATAATAAAATATAAGATATTTTATTGGAAAGCTATCCATCAAAATAAATAATTTTATTTATTTCTTGTTTATAAGGAGCAGCCTGCCAACCATGAGACTTATAGTTCGAGAATATGTTAAAAGTATTTATTGTATTAGATGCATGGATTGAAAGAATTATTTAATTTTACACTAAACGCCTGGACTACCTGGGGAGTATAAAATTTAATAAGTTCTTTGCTATCATAATGGTTGAATTCAACTATGCCAATAGGATCGACCTGACTATTTGACATAGAGCTATTTAAGAAAATTGTATAGGAATACAATTGGTAAGGGTGCTTACCTTTAAAATATATGTAAAAAATAACTTGACTTTGAAAGGGCTCATACATATTGTTAAATGATTCCTTTACTTCATAACAAAAATAAAAATTTCTTAAACTATAATGAAAATAAATAATTTTAAATAATTAGTAAAAATATCATTTAGATAAAAGTTTATGAGAATCAACCTAACCATTTCAATTGACAACGTTCCTCCATCCTCCTATTCTAACACCTTAAAAATGGAAAAGGGCCAATTATTGGATGGTTGGAAAGTACAGTGAACTACCAAGACAAGACACTCTCACATATCATGATTAAGTAACCAAGTCCATGATTATGAAAGATGCTTAAGCTAAAATGCAAGTTAAATATGCTATTCTGGAGCTTTAATTAAGCATACGACTTTGACAACAAAGGAAACCTTTTACTTATAAATTTTCATGTCTTACAAAAGAAGCCCCCTTATCTGCATTACAAAAAGAAAACCATTTGAACCAAAATTATGTTGAGACTCTTCACTACTAACGACCTCCATGTGATGATTCAATGCAGAAATGGATTCGAAAATTGAAGTTTATAGTTGGTACGAACTTTAATCCTTTAGAATTATTGAATTATATTTTTATAATTGCATACATTAAACAATTTTTTTTAAATAAATATAAAATTTAAATCAATGCTATTGGATTCGATTTACGGTAAACACTACATCCACCTCCTAATTCAATGTCTCATTCTTAATTGTTTTGTTAAAATTATTTTAAAAGAGTATGTTATTACAAATAAAATAAAAATATTAAAACAATTTTTTAGTAAAAAACAAAATGAAGGGGATATAATTTGACAAATTTAAATTAAGGGTCACAATACGTTTGAAAATAAAAAAGGGGACGTGAGAGTTTGCTACTACAATATGCCAAATAGTACAATCATGACAATTACAGTGGAAAAAGGATATAAGTTGAAAGCCGTCATTGGGTAAATGCAAATTGATAATGTGATTGCAAAAAGAGGAAAAAGATAAAAAAGGACAAAAGTAATAATCATAGAGCACAACAAAATGGAAGAGTGGAAAAAAAAAAATGCCCTCGTAGAACTATGGCTAGATAATGGAATTCTTCGGCTCTTAGTTAGAAGTTCTAGATTTTTGGTTCGACTTATAAAATAAAGAATTTTATAATAAGAAGTTGTCACGATTCTAATTTTTCACCTTAAAATGTTGTGATAGAACCTAATCTTTAAGACTAGGTAAGCCTAACATATGCTGATTTAATATCAGAATTGAATTATTTACTCATTTATCATAAACCATTAAATGACATACATAGCCGCAAGCGGCCAATAGTTAAAATATTTCCCAAAACCGGTTGTACGAAGTCATAAGCTTTAACGATCCCACCGGTCGTTTGAGCACTAGCATTCTATACAGCTATTTGGAGTCTCGATTAACTTCGTATGATGTATTATAACTTGTGTGAATCATTGATTTTGATTTTCAGGTTATTCGGAATTGATTTGGAAGAATGAATCATGTTTGGAGCAATAAGTTGAAAGGGTTGACCAAGTTTGACTTTCGTGAATTTGACCCCGGAACGGAGTTTCGATGGTCCGTTAGGTCCGGATGGTGATTTTGGACTTGGGCATATGCCTGGATTTGCATTCGGATATTTCTAGAAGATTTCGATACTAATTGGCGAAAGTTGGAAATTTGAAGATCTAGAATATTCATAAGTTTGACCGGGAGTTGACTTTGATGAAATCGGGTTCGAATTGTAGTTTCGGCAATTGAAATAGCTTCTTTATGTCATTTGAGACTTGTGTGCAAAATTTAAGTTCATTCCGGGTTGATTTGTTATGTTTCGGCATGCGTTTTGGAAGTTAAAAGATTCAAAGTTCACGTTATGTTTTGGGACTTGTTGGTATGTTCGGACGGGGTTCCAAGAGGCTCGGGGTAAGTTTCGGGGTGATTTCGGACCATTTCTAGACCATTTTTAACTACTAGTTTTTGGCTACAGGGGTGTACATTGCGATAACATAGATTTAATCGCGATAGCGAAGAGTAAAATAGGAAAAATGGACCCGTGAATCGTGATCGTAGAAGCCTTTTCGCGATCGCATAGAAGAAAATTCTGTTGTCACTGACTCAATTTTGGAAGCTTATATCTTACAATCTATAAGAAATTTGGAGATGATCCAAAAAATAAAAATTATAGCTCTTTGTGCCTAGTTTTCATAAACTCAAACCGTTTATTATTTGGAGTTTTTTACTAAAAGTTATGGCTGATAAACTACAAGCTGTCTAAGAAGAGTTTGGAAAGGGTTATGGAAGTTTGTTCTTTGCGATCGCGGGGAAATGGCCGTGATTGCATAGGGTAAAAATTGTCCTGGAAAATTTTGTAAGCGCGGTCGCAAGGTTAGTGACCGTGATCGCGAAGGGTACCCCTGGAACAGTGTATAAAGTACTCTATTACAAAGGTTTCAGATATTTTTGCATATTTGGAACTATGGAGCTCGGATTAAGACGATTTTTGAAGCGATCTTCACTATACGGACTGGGTTAAGTGTTCTATACTCGATTTTGTTTATATTTCATGAATCTATCTTCATCTTTGGCAATTGGTTGATGATTTCAAAAGAGAAATTGGGGATTTTTGTCTAAAGTTTTATAGAATGAATTTTTGAGTTTTGAACGTCGATTTGGAGTCGGATTTGAGTGAAACTAGTATGGTTGGACTCGTAATTGAATGGGTTATTAGATTTTGTGAGTTTTGTCGTTTTTCAAGGCGCGGGTCTGGGTTTGAATTTTTGGTTAACCTTGGGCTTTTGATTAAAGATTCAACCTTTATCATTTGGAATTGTTTCCTTAGGCATTATTTGATGTATTCGAGTTGCTTTTGGCTAGTTTAGATCGGAGGTCGGTACGCATTTTGGAGTATCGTTTGGCTTGCTCGGTATTGAATTTGGCTTGTTTGAGGTAAGTAACACTTCTAAACTTGATGCTGAGGGTATGAACCCTGAATATACGTGTTATGTGTTGGTGTTGTGGTGATGCACATGCTAGGTAACCGGCATGTGGGCGTGCACCGTGTGAATTTTTACTCGGTTGTTTCTGTGGTACGGTGTAGTTACCTGGTCTTATTTTATCCATGAGGACTCTACGTGCTAGAGTGATTGAGCTGTGATCCATGTTAAAAATCATGTTTTGGCTATATGCTTATTTTGTTGGGACCCATTGAGGTCATATCTGTTGTTGAGTTATTTGCTTAAATTTCCGTTACATACTTAGTCATACTCATTGTTTAGCATATCATATCTCAGTCTTTGTTGCCATTCATTGATACATCATATCATCATTTTGGGCTGATTATAATGACATTGTGAGTCCGAGAGACTGGAGAGATTGATAACTGAGTGAGGCTGAGGGCCTGTTGGTGAGTGATATTGATGGGATCGGGTGGTACGCCGCAGCAGGTATTATTGATTCATGATGGGATTGGGCTGCACGCCGCAGCATGTATAATTGATTCATGCCATGATTCGCTTATTATAGCGTTCGTGCTGGATTTGCCCCTCCGGAGTCTACACACCCATAGTGAGCGCAGTTGCTATTGATTCATTTGGGCTGGATCTGCCCTTGGCTGGATTTGCCCTGTACAATGCTGAGTGACTGAGAGTTTTGAGGGCTGGATATGCCCTGTTCAGTGCTGAGTGACTGAGTGTGTCGAGTGATTGAGTGTGATGAGTGAAAAGTATGAGACAGTGAGATTGAGTACTCTAAGAGTGTGAGTACATGAGTCCTTCACTGTTATGCATTGCATTTGACATGCATATTTGACATGCATATTTGACATACAGGCACAAAGATGCATTCCTTCATGCTATATGGTATTGTGACATTCATGATCTGACATGTATGCATTGAGATGTATATTCCTCATGGTAGATGTCATATGATAATTGATGACTTCACATACGCATTGATATATGGGCATAAAGATATACTTTTCTCATGCCATTTGATATTGAAACATCTTATCTGTCATTGAAAGTTATTGGGAAAAATCACAGTTTTTAAACTTACTCATATTTTTGGTGTTTTTGGTGAAAGATTTGGGATTTACAACTATATTTGAATAGCATGCCTACTTTCCATAAATATAAACGAGCTGAGCATCATATTGTTAAATTATTTCTTGAACCATCATTATCATATTGCTATGAGCTGTTGCTGGTTATTGGAGTTGGACTCTGAGAATTGTCCCAGCTCATCACTACTTTCAACCTAAGGTTAGGTTTGTTACTTATTGAGTATATGGGGTCGGTTATACTCATACTACACTTCTGCACCTTGCTTGCAGATGTTGGATGTTGATGTTGCTATGCACTGGGGGAGCTGGATTTGAAGATGTACTTGCGTTCCGGTCATAGCTGCCTCTTGATCTTGGTACCTTTAGAATTTTATTCTGTTCATGTATAATTCAAACATCATAACTTCAAACATATGATGTACTTTATTTCATACCAGCTTTGTAAATTCTAAATCTTGGAAGCTCATGATTTGTACCACCAGTCCTTTGTAATGTATAAAGGTTCAATTAATTTATCACTCTTTGATCTCAATAAAGCTCATTAAATTGGATGGTTAATTGGCTTACCTAGCAGATTTTGTTAGGTGCCATCACGACTAGTTGGATTTTGAGTCGTGATGTAAGCACTACTGAAACACACTAGAATTTCTAAACACAATATTGTTTTGAGTTACAATTTAACAGTAGCATAACGAATTAAGATGGTGACTCCGAAGCCTGCGAAAGTCAAGCAAATATACCTTGAAGTCTCCCCCTGCGCAAACGCAACTCTCAACAACACAATCATAATAACTGGATCTGCACAAAAATGTGCAGAAGCGTAGCATGAGTACACCACAATCGTACCCAGTAAGTATCAAGCCTAGCCTCAGTAGAGTAGTGACGAGGCCAGGTCTAGACACCTACGAGACATAGAAACCTGTTCAATATTTATATAAGCTAAGAATGGAAAGAACATCAATGTAAGAGCGACAACAAAAAAATTATTGATTTACAACCAACAATGAAGTAATAGATACATAAATGGCAGCAAGTAGTAAATGAGTAATAAAGAAACAACATAATCAGAACACCGCTGAGATGTAATGAACTCAAATAAGGAAAAACAGATGACAACTCAAATAATCAAATCGCTCCAGTGCATGGACTTATAACAAGAATTACCCCGAGGCACCACAAGTCATGGACCACAATTTCCAAATCTTACACATATAGCACCTCGTGCTCACAATAATAATCACCTTCGAATTAAATAATAAACACATATGGGTTTAGTTTATAAATCAATAAATTGAGTAAAAATATCACTTTTAAACAAAACAAAACATAAATTATATTAACGAATTAAATATAGAATTTGTTAAGGAAAAACATGATAAAAATTTTAAGTAAGGTAAACATCTAACAGAGTGATGCGTATAATTTGAGAACCCAAATATAGTGACGTGCGATAACCATTTAGAATAATAAGGCACCGAGTGAGATAACGAGTTCTATCTTAAGAGGCATATAGAATGAAGCATGTTAATAATTCTTTTATTTAAACCATAATGTTACCAACAACTCAACAAAATATTATATAATGACTCCACGCAATTAAATAATAATAATAGGGAAAGAAAACAAGAAATAAAATAAAAATAGTTAGTTTATGAAAATGAATTCAAACCTCACTATCAGAAAGCCCAGAATAAGAAATCTCGTAATCTCATATAAAAATGCTGAAACTAACATAACAACAACAACAACCAGTACAACACACACAATCCGTTGCGGTGCGCAACCATATCCCACTGTAACATCCTTTATCAATATCAAGTGTAACATAAATAATCCGTTGCGGCACGCAACCTGATCCCACGATATCATTATTAATCAACATCATAATCCTCCATTATTCCACCATATTATCATTTATCAATATCAATTATTACGTACATAAACTATTGCAGCGCGCAATCCAATCCCACCATACCATTATTTACAATATCATAATCCTCCCTTATTTCACCATTTCAATTTATTATCCTTCAAATCCAATTGCGGCGAGCAACTCGATCTACATACAATTTCAATAAACATAAACAATTTAATAACTCAATTTACAAGAATATCTACAGTTAAAGGGTATGAGTATAAGGCAATAAAGGAACCTAGTAATAATCAAAGAAATGCAATAAATATTACAAAAACGATAGAACAAGTAAAGCACGTGACAATTAAGGGGTGTAAGTAAAACAATTAAGGCAAGTAGATAATAAGTACAGAGTCATGGAAGGGATGAATAACTCAAGATTTTCACAACAAATAGCTCATGGATCAACCACAATGTGTACGAAAATTTCAACAATAACAAATTGAATGGGAATGCTCAACAAGGAAAGGTATCTCAAGAATTACCAACTTTACCTCAATGTGATAACGACTATTAGAACTTCAACACCAATAACTCACCAAGATGATATTCCACGAAATGACAACTTCAATTAAAAATAATTTAATAATTAAGAGGTAACAAGACAATAAGGAAGACAATAAATTCAACTAAAACATATAAGAGCAAAATAACAAGTAAGAGGTAGAACAAGTGCTAACAATGTCAAATAGAGCATGTAAGAGTATATTAACAATGAGAGATATAACATGTTGTGATAATTCAATTAAAGGCATGGAAAGAGTCTAAATAATCTAAATCTGTCACATACCACATATAACCCATGTACCCACTAGTCACCTTGCGTGCACGGCTTTCACATAACACAAATAGCACAATCAACCCAAATCCTAAGGGGTAGTTCCTCCCACACAAAGTTTGGCAAGATACTTACCTCAGCTAGATCAACTCAACCCTCCGAAATAGCTTTTTCCTGAAAACTCGCCTCCACACTTCAAATCTAACAAAAAATGACTTAATAACATCAAACAATGCAAGAGAAACCAATTATAATTAATAAAGCGATGATCTTTATGTTTTTCCCAAAAAGTCAACAAAAGTCAACGTCGGGCTCGCCTTGGATTTCGAATCCAAGCTTACCCGAGCAAAGCTCGAACCAATACAAGCTCATACGAATGAAAACTGACTCAATCGGAGTCCGATAGCTAAACCAATTCGCCAAAATATCGCTCTTGAGTGTTCATAACCCAAGAGTCCAACCCACATTAGTTGGGTCCCATATCTCCCGACTTGCTCCTCTAAAACTCGCCAAATTCGAGTATGTTGTTCTCCTGATATAGGAGAACAAGAACCCAAAAGGAATCACGAAATAAATTCCTCTAACTCATTTTTAATTTTTAATATTTAGTGCATAACCCTAGGTCTTGATTTAAAGAATTAAGTGGGTTTTCAATTAAAATCATGCATTGAAGCTTAAACTAAGGGAATGAATCAAAGGGAAATACTTAGGTTATGGTTTAGACCTTATCCCGTGGAAGATACTTGAAGAACATCCTTGAATTCTCCCAATCCCAGCCTTTCAAGAAGAGAAAAACTCTAATAACATTAATTGCCAAAAATACCCAGCTGTTCTGTCTCGTTTCTTGTGCCAAATGATCCCAAAACTCACTTTTGATGCCTCCAATGGATTCCTCCTTCAATTCCAGTCAAGTTAGGCTTTTGAAGAAGGAGATATGTTGGTTTCAATATTTGAAAATAGTGCAGATTTTTAAATACGAATTCAGTGGCAATTTCGTAATTAATCTGGAAAATCTTGAAATCCAATTCTTAGTAAAATGATCATAAATTCTTCATAGAATGTCGAAACTTGATGATTTCAGTTGCTATGATTCCAAATTATGATACTGATATAGTGGTTTAGTTGAAACACGAATCAAAGGCCGTTTGCTCAATATGGTAACCTTTATGCTCAAATCGACGTCGAAACCGAAAACAATCACCATACAACCCAAACTTATCCAAAACTCATAGGAATTTAACCAAACTTTGTGGACATGTCCAAAATTATCATACAAACTTATTTGAATAGTTAAAACCCGACTCCGAGTTCGTTTACCCAAAAGACAAACCTTGGTCGACTCCTCCAACTTAAAGCTTCTAAAACGAGAATAATTCTTCTAAATCAATGTCGAACCGCTCGAAAACAGAAACCAACCTTAGACGCAAGTCATAATACATAATATGAAGCTACTCAAAGTCCCAAATCATTGAATGGAATGCTAAAGCTTAAAACGACCGGTCGGGTCGTTTCATTCTCCCCCACTTAAATGTACGTTCGCCCTCGAACGTGCCAAGAATCGTTTTGAAGCCATCAAATACCCATATGACCTCACCATACACATTACCATGGGTGATCCCCCGTCACCCCAATCCATACAAGCCCGACAGCACCACCTAATAGAGGATCCTTACTTCAACCTTAGTCCATAAACCTTAAAACCCAAATCCCCAACATCCGGAACTCATTATATGACGCGATTCTTGCATCTATACACCGTATAACTCTGAACAAGCTGTATCAATCCATAACCATATCTCAAGACATAATCACATGATATACCACATAACTCAAATACTCATAGAAATAACTTCCGATCTCAATAACTGCTCGATAACCAACCCGACACTGGTATCAGACCTCATATCAACTAAAACCTTATTTTGAACCTTCGTACACTACCAATGATGAAAGAATCATATAGAAACTCATAACCACCCCTCAGATTAACAAATCGTGGATCTCTCTTGCCCCATAACAACCATAGCCAAAATCTAAGCCGACTAGTGGCACAATTCTTGCAAACATACCTTAATCAAATCCGATGACACTGATTTCAGGCCCAATAACCTTACCTCATCCAGTACAAGCTACTCGACCGGCCTGTCACACAAATCCTACTTAGAGCCACATACCATGAAATCCATGCACCAACGAACAATAATTCAAATATACCCAAATGATGGAAAGAGAATGGAAATGAAGAAACCATCCCGCCAGCTCAACAGATACCACCACGAAGCGCAATGTTATCAATACACCACATAAGGGGAAACATAACACACGAAATAAGCACAAAGGATCATATCCTAGCATAACGCCTCTACGATGCACGATCCAATCCAACACTGGTCCACTTGGAATATGTCGAGCCATGATACTCACAATCAACAACCATAAGCATATCAACATCAAACACACAAAGCGCGTGACCATAACTATAGAGATATGGATATCACTACATACCAGAAACAGGAAGACCATAACCTATCATCAGCCCAAGAGCAATCTCGCTCGAATTTCGCTACAAAGCCCAAACATACGCATCGGTGTGCAGATAACCAACAGATCACAACCCATCGCAACATAGGAGAGTAATACATGAGACATATTAGAACACGAATATGATCAACCCTAACCGATAACATACCCCTCTACAATAACTGTGCTGAGTAGATAAATCTGATCCGATTTAGAACACACATCCTTATTAGACCTACTAGTAGCCGCCAAATTAATTTTGATCCTTTCGAAGTAGGTAGATAGCCTCCGAAAAGCCAACAATAACATATCTATTGTACATACGATTAGTTGCCAACCTCTTAACATACCTTCACTGTTCACAACAATGGAACAATCTGCCTCGAGAACCCTCTTAGTCTTCAAATCCCTAGAATACTAGAATCTCCATATCCGATCACAACTACACTACTCAAAAAACTGACACATTCCTCACATACGGTCAGCCCACGAGAAGTACGTCTATAATACTTTTGTGCCACAAGCAAAATTTGGACATCAACAGTCGATCAACCAGGCAATTACCGTAATACCAGTCAGGCATCCGCAAGTCAAAATACAGTGCGCTTTCTGGAGTGCGCACCCTTCTTAGGTGAGTAATGCTAGCATTTTTCTAAACATCTGAATCGTCCATGCTGTCTAGAACTCATAACCCCAACCAGGAGAAAATCATAACAGGCAACACGTTCCTTATGCTGGTAGCAGACATCTAGCTCAAGCTGTGGTCGACACTATCAAGAACTGTTCGAGGACAGCCCACACATCACCAAGCCATCAGAACTGAACTTCCCCAACTCAACCAAGTCACACAAGCCGTCAAACCCAAGAGTATTTCCACAGAACAGTTGTGAAGCATAACCACACCAAAAGACTAGTTACCTTTGTTGCTATGATGACCCAACACCATCGAGCCGATCCATTTCTTCTAAACCTCCTCGACTTGTCTTCAGGTCAACACTTTCCCATATCGGTACACAATGATCCTAAGTCAAAGCTCATTGTGGAAGACCCTAGCACGAACCACGTCATCCAAAAACTCATAAACTGCTGTATTTCCTCTAGAGCACCCAATAATGTTGCAACCGAGATACCCACTCTGAAGAGATCTTCTGTGAACCTGAAGATGTTTCTCTAACCTCTCTGATATTGGAATGTAGATTTAGCAATGATACATATATACTGCAAGTTCCAGCACTATCCCATGAAAATCTCATATCTTAGTCATGTAAAATTTCGGGGAATCAACATTGCATATATACCTCAGACCCAAGACAGATATGACACTTGCCCATGCAATCTGATCGTCAATAATAGACTTCCCCACTTGGCGCGAAGTCATAGGGCACAACATCCGATGATCCACATTACCAACCTTCATAAGCTCGTACAACACCAATCAGTTACACGAACCAGTTGCATCCCACACTTTAACAACTGAAGATCCACCAACATGTTCGCGTCCTTAGTCTGGACAATACCTCGAGACAATGATCGAGCAACTATGGCCCCCTCATAGCCCATCCGCAGCATTACAAATCGTCGGGGCATAGCTGATACCGAGAGCCAGAATTGATCTATTTAATCATTTATCATAAACCATTTAATGACATACATAGCCATAAGCAGCCAATAGTTAAATATTTCCCAAAACCAGTAGTACCGAGTCATAAGCACTACTAAAACATACTAGAATTTCTGAACACAATACTGTTTTGAATAACAATTTAATAGTATCATAATGAAGTAAGATGGTGACTCCGAGGCCTGTGAATGTCAAGTAGAAATATCTTGAAGTCTCCCGAGGCGCAGACGAAACTCTCAACAACACAATCATAATATCTAGATCTGCACAAAAATGTGCAGAAGCGTAGCATGAGTACTCCACAACGGTACCCAGTAAGTATCAAGCCTCACCTCGGTATAGTAGTGACGAGGCCAGGTCAAGACACCTACTAGACATAGAAACCTGTTCAATATATACATAAGCTAACAATAGAAAGAACATCTTTGTAAGAGAGACAACGGAAAAATTATTGATTGACAACCAACAATGAAGTAATAGAAACATAAATGGCAGCAAGTAGTAAACGAGTAATAAAGAAATAACATAATCAGAACACCGATGAGATGTAAATAAACTCAAATAAGAAAAAATGGATGACAACTCAAATTATCAAATTGCTCCCAACGCACAGACTTACAACAAGAATTACCCCGAGGTACAACTCCTCATAAACCACAAGTCATGGACCACAATTTCCAAATCTTACACATATGGCACCTCGTGCCCACAATAACAATCACCTTCGCACAACAAAACCACGTGCTTCCATGTACTTTGCAACCGCGATAAATATTAATTTAGATAACGAAAGATATATTTAGAAACCATAAAATATAATAACAATCTTGAATAAAGTAAGGTGTCAAATGAAATAATGAGTTTATTTTAGAAATCAAGTAAACAAAAATCATATACAATTTGTACGAAACAGAGTATAAGATGGGTTTAGTTTAGAAATCAATAAAATTGAGTAAAAGTATCATTTTTAAACAAAATAAAATATAAGTTAAATTAACGAATTAACTATAGATATTGTTAAGGAAAAACATGATAACAATTTTAAGTAAGGTAAACATCTAACAGGGTGATGAGTATAATATGAGACAATTATAGTGAAAGTGCAATAACCATTTAGAATAATAAGGCACCGAGTCAGACAACGAGTTCTATCTTAAGAGGCACATAGAATGAAGCATGTTAATAATTCTTTTAGTAAAACCATTATGTTACCAACAACTCAACACAATATGATATAGTGACTCCATGTAATTAAATAATAATAAAAGGGAAAGAAAACAAGAAATGAAAGTAAAATAGTTACTTTATGAAAATGAATTCAAACATCACTATCAGAAAGCCCAGAATAAGAAAACTCGTAATCTCATATAAAAATGTTGAAACTAACACAACAACAACAACCAGTACAACGCACACAATGCGTTGCGGCGCGCAACCCTATTCCACTGTTCCTTTATCAATATCAAGTGTAACATAAATAATACGTTTCGGCACACAACCTAATCCCACGATATCATTATTAATCAACATCATAATCCTCTCTTATTCCATCATATTATCATTTATCAATATCAATTATTACGTATATAAACAATTGCGGAGCGTAATCAGTATCCTACCGTATCATTATTTATCAATATCATAATCCTCCCTTATTCCACCATTTCAATTTATTATCCTTCAATTCCTGTTGCGGCGTGCAACTCGATCCACAAACAATTTCAATAAACATAAACAATTCAATAACTCAATTTACAAGAATTTCTACAATCAAAGGGTATGAGTATAAGGCAATAAAGGAACCACGTAATAATCAAAGAAATGCAATAAATATTACAAAAACGATAGAACAAGTAAAGCACGTGACAATTAAGGAGTGCAAGTAAAACAGTTAAGGCAAGTAGATAATAAGTACGGAGTCATGGAAGGGACGAACAACTCAAGATTTTCACAATAAATAGCTCATGGCTCAACCACAATGTGTACGAAAATTTCAACAATAACAAAATGAATGGGAATGCTCAACAAGGAATGGTATCTCAACAATTAACAACTTCACCTCAATGTGATAACGACTATTAGAACTTCAACACCAATAACTCAACAAGATGATATTCCACGAAATGACAACTTCAATTAAAAATAATTCAATAATTAAGAGGTAACAAGACAATAAGGAAGGCAATAACTTCAACTAAAGCATATAAGAGCAAAATAACAAGTAAGAGGTAGAACAAGTGCTAACAATGTCAAATAGAGCATGTAAGAGTATATTAACAATGAGAGATATAACATGTTGTGACAATTCAATTAAAGGCATGGAAAGAGTCTTGATAATTTAAACCGGTCACATACCACCTATAACCCATGTACCCACTCGTCACCTTGCGTACACGGCTTTCACATAACACAAATAGCACAATCAACCCAAATCCTAAGGGGTAGTTTCTCCACACAAAGTTTGGCAAGATACTTACCTCAACTAGGTTAACTCAACCCTCTGAAATAGTTTTTCCCCTAAAATTCGCCTACACACGACTCAAATCTAACCAAACATGACTTATGCAAGAGAAACTAATTACAATAAATAAAGCTATGATCTTTATATCTTTCCTAAAAGTCGACATAAAGTGAACGCTGGACCCTCCTTGGATTTCAAATTCAAGCTTACTCGAGTGAAGCCCGAACCAATATAAGCTCAAACGAACGAAAACCGACTCAATCGGAGTCCGATAGCTCAACCAATTCGCCAAAACATCGCTCTTGGGTGTTCATGACCCAAGAGTTCAACCCACACTAGTTGGGTCCCATATCTCCCGACTTGCTCCTCCAAAACTCACTAAATTCGAGTATGTTGTTCTCCTAATATAGGAGAACAAGAACCCAAAAGGAATCGCGAAATAAATGCCTCTAACTCATTTTTAATTTTTAAAATTTAGTGCATAACCCTAGGTCTTGATTTAAAGATTTGAGTTGGTTTTCAATTAAAATCATGGATTAAAGCTTAAACCAAGGGAATGAATCAAAGGAAAATACTTAGGTTATGGTTTAGACCTTACCCCATGGAAGAAACTTGAAGAACATCCTTGAATTCTCCCAATCCCAACCTTTCAAGAAGAGAAAAACTCCAATAACATTAATAGTCAAAAATACCCAGCTGTTCTATCTCGTTTCTTGTGCCAAATGATCCCAAAACTCACTTTTGATGCCTCCAATGGATTCCTCCTTCAATTTCAGTCAAGTTAGGCTTTTGAATAACTCCATTTCACCTTATAATGAAGGAGATATGTTGGTTTCAATATTTGAAAATAGTGTAGATTTTTAAATACGAATTCAGTGAAAATTTCGTAATTAATCTGAAAAATCTGGCAACTCAATTCTTAGTAAAATGACCATAAAGTTCTCATACGAAGTCGAAACTTGATGATTTGAGTTGCTATGGTTCCAAAATTACGATACGGATATAATGGTTTAGTCGAAACACGAATCAAAGGTCGTTTGCTCAATATGATAGCTTTTATGCCCAAATCGACGTCGAAACCGAAAACAGTCACCATACAACCCAAACTTATCCAAAACTCATCGGAATTTATCCAAACTTTGTGGACATTTCCAAAATTATCATACAAACTTATTGGAATAATTAAAACCTGATTCCGAGTCCGTTTACCCAAAAGTCAAACCTTGGTCGACTCTCTAACTTAAAGCTTCTAAAACGAGAATCATTCTTCCAAATTAATTCCGAATCGTTCGAAAATCGAAACCCATTATACACGCAAATCATAGTACATAGTATGAAGCTACTCAAAGTTTTAAACTATCATATAAAATGCTAAAATTCAAGACGACCGATCGAATCGTTACAGAAATATTTTCTTTTCAAATGGGTTACTTAATAAGAATATGAGTTAATCTGATCAGTGAATTCTAAATTTTGAATAATTATTACAAAAGAAAAAAGAGGAAAAAGAAGACGAAGAAGAGGAGTAAGGGAACATTAACTTTGTAAAGGACAAAATGCTAACTTTACGGACAAGAAGCCAAACTTTAAAGAAATAAAAGGTGGGAGAGTGAGGGCCTCTACTCCTTGATTTGACATAACCTTACAGTTTGTCGGCTTGTGGATGACATTATGAGGGCCATAATGCAAATATCAATGCTACTTTTCTTTTACTTTATTATGTTGTTCTTTGTTTTAATCCAACTATGTCCTTTGCCCTAAAATTGTTTCTTGCTCTTCAACCTTTCTAAATTGGTGTCTCTACCTTAAAATATTACTCCTTCTCTCAAATTTTTATATCATAGTATTTAATTATATATAAAGTTAAGATATTATCTCCACATTATATAATTCATTAGTTTTGATGATTACTAAGTTAGTTTGGACGGTAAAATATTAAGAGTAAATTACTCCAAACACTCTTGCAATATGATTTAGCTGTATATGTATTTTTAAGATTTAGCTGTAGATATATTTTCTCAATTTTAAAATCAAGCACGTACACTTTCGAGCTATATAATGATAATATAATACATATATAACAATGCCATTCATACTTTTTAAAGTAAAACACTTAAACTTATTGTATAACTATATTTTTAACACAATTTATATCTATATCTATATTATATTAAAAGTACGAAACTCCTTACTGAAATGTTGTTCGACCTTTTTACCCTTTTAAAATAAAATTTACACTGAACAATATAATTATTTAATTATTTCTTTAGTATTTAACATTTTAAAGTCAACTACCTTTTTATCGTACGTGCATACAACCTAATAAGAAATGGGGACATACTTTCATAAAACATTTTATGGTTTTTATTAAATGCATACTTTTCTCCCAAATTAAATGATTAAATTATCGTATATATATATCAATCTATACAATTATTTTCTTAAAAAATATAATTATATCGTTAAAGTCTAGCTCATCTTTTACTACCTATAACTTTTAACTAATTCTGACCATTTAAAAATCATGATCTATATCTATCTACATTATGTTAAAAGCATGAAGTCCTTTAGCGAAATATCTTTCGCCTTTTTTATCCTTTAAAAAATAATTTTATACTAGACAAATTAATCATTTAATACTTTCCCTAATATTTAGAACTTCGAAATCTATTGAATTTTATGTATTAATTTTTCCTTATTTTAACTACTTTGTAAGACTTTCTAATATTTAAGATTTAAAATTTTTTACCTTATAGAAATTTTTTTCTTATTTGACCTATGTAATATAAATATATTATTATTTGAAAATTTAAATGGGAAAGCATTCTCGCCTATGTTCCTCAATGAAGTATCTATTTTTTTTAGCCGAGGGTCTACTGAAAATAACCTCTCTACTTCACAAGGTAAGGGGTAAGGTCTGGGTACACACTACGTCTCCAGAACCCACAATGTGAGATAATACTAGGTGTGTTGTTGTTGTTTAACTCTTATGTGGTTATTTGTACTTTTAAAGCTTAGTTTGGTTGGTTTTAGTGTTCCCTAATGAGGATGCAATATATCAAAAAAATAAAAGACTATGAAAAAATAGGCAAAATTGTTTCTGACAAGAAAATTCCTTCACAAATTGATTTCACATAATTTTGGTTTTCTACATCGGCCTTATATCATTATATTTTAAATTTTTAACCAAACAAGAATAATTTTGTCCCTCTATTTTTCTTTCATATAACCTATTCATTGTTCATAAAACTCAATTTGCAGGTGCTTTTTTAAATATTTGATTGATAATTTATACTTTTGATTGTTCTTGAAATTTGATTCAATAAATATTTCGACAATATTTTTAAATAGTATCTATTATTAGGTTTACAAATTGTAGTTATTTCACTATTCATAAAATTAATTTGTAAGTGTTTCTTTAAATTGAAAGCTTGATTGATAATATATATTCTTACTTGCTTGAATTTGTTAAGGCATTGTACCTCTTTCATCTTCGTTTCATAACTCAAATAATTTATAAAAGAATATTTATGTAATTTTTTAACATCTTAAGCTTATTGAGATAGGGTACACGTACAACGCACGTACGCTTAGACTAGTATTTTTGAAAGGGAGGTAAGTGTAATTTCTTTAATTTTGAGGGAAATATCTTTAATATTGTCAATTAGCGGAGATATAACTGTTTGATCAAAAAATATGTATATTTGTTCAAATAATTAAATTTATGTAATTAGGCGTTAAACTTAGTTAACAATAATATTTCTAGATAAAACTTTCTAGGATGCAATAATCAATAGATGGTTTGGTCAGATAGTAAGGATAACATGCAATAACTATTCTAAAAAGCATGAGCAATAATGTAGCATTCAATAGCAATGAATATCAATAAATAACATTTAAGTAAATAGGAGAAATGATTCACCCGATAAAGGATGAAATAGATGGATGTTCCTCTTGATAATGATGAATGATAGACAGATCCTTGAATATTCGAGTTATTCTCGGATCCGATGAAAAACTATGGATAGTATAAACAAGAATCTTAGTGAAAACGTGGTGTTTATATCTTAACAAGAGAGAGAGAATCTTTTTGTCAAAGTGAGTTCTTACCAGTGAATATTACATGCCCCTATCATTATATCTTTTTTCTATATATATTGGATATGTACCTATGAAATCTTAATAGTACAAGTGTAGAGAATATCCACTAGAATATTCTCTTTTAATACCCTATCCTGAAAAAATAGCCGTTACAGCTCTCATCGACAATATTCAACCTCGACCTCGACCCTTGTTGTCATCTCGACTACGGCTCATGTTGTCACTTCAGCCAAGGACTTTGCTTCTTCTTGGCCCATCTAGACTAACGACGACTCGAGAATTCCTTTTTTAGTATTATCTTGCCTCAAATATTATAAGGGCGAATTTTGACCCATACAGTTAGTCCCTCCGCTTATTGAGGTCGTGCCCCCATATGAGGTTGATGAGCGGACAATGTCGTGCATAGTTGGCAGGGGATGTGGTTGTGGAGATGTGTAATGAGGCCGGTCGTTTTGAGCTCAATCGCATCGTTCGACGGTTTGTCCTTGAGTAACTTCACTTCAGGTATTATGACTTGTACAGTGAATTTTAGGAAATTCGGAATTGATTTGGAAAGAAAATTCTAATATCGGAAGTTTTAAGTTGGAAGAATTGACTAAGGTTTGAATTTTGAGTAAATGACCTCGGAATCGGGATTTGAAGGTTCCAATAGGTTCATTATATGATTTTGGACTTGGGCATATGTTCGGATTGAGTATCAGGTAGCCCGGGAGCATTTCGACACCTAATATAAAAAGTTGGTGTTTTGAAGGTTTTAGAATTTTTTAAGTTTGGTTTGAAGTGGACTTTGGTGTTATCGATGTCCGTTTTGGGTTCCGAGCCTTGGAATAGGTTCTTATCGTGATTTATGACTTGTACGTAAAGTTTGGAGTCATTCCATAATGTTTAAGTATGAATCGGACGCATTCGTCGAAGTTTAAAATTTTGAAAGTTTAAAGAAAGGTTTCGATCGTCGATTCATAGTTTTGATGTTGTTTGATTTGATTTGAGGCCTCGAGAAGGTTTGTATCATGTATTAGGACTTTTTGGTGTGATTGGATGGGTCCTGGGCCCCTCGAGCGTGTTTCGGAGGGACTACGAGTCATTTTGCCATGTTGACCTGCTGTTTTCTGAGGTTTGGTGCGCCCTTCTTCGTGTTTGCAAGGAAAGCGTTCACGAAGGTCTATGGAGGTGTTTGGCCATTTTCTCATTGCGTTCGCAATTAGGGGTGCACGTTCGCAAAGCCTTGAGGACGGCAATGCTTAGCGATCGCGAGTGTGATTACTCAATCGTGTAGAAGGCAGGCGGGGTGGGCACCAGGAAATTGTTCTATGCTTTTGCGATTCTGGAGTCGCGTTCGCGATAGGGAGGAGGAGTTGGTCACCGCGTTCGCGGCCAGTGCATCGCGTTCGCGAAGGGGAATTTTGGAGCAGAAGCAAGTTGTACTTCTCGAACGCAAGGGCAGTGCCGCGTTCGCAATGAGGTCGCCTGGGTAGTGTATAAGTTTGCAAAAACGGGTTTTGGCTCATTTCATCTCAAATCTTCCATGGGAGACAAGCTTGGGGCGATTTTGAAGGATCTTCTTCGTCACTCATCACTAGGTAAGTGATTTCTTCATATTGTGAGTTAAATACATGAATTATACATGGATTTGAACATGGAAATTGTGGGATTTTAAGAGAAAAATTAGAAATTGGTATTTTTAGATTTTTACCACGAAATTGGATACGGAATTAGGAATAAATTATATATTTGAGTTCGTGGTATTATGGGTAAAGTTTATCTTCAAGTATTTTTGGAATCCTGGCACGTGGGCCCGATGGTTGACTTTATTGAGTTTTCGAGCGGAGTTGGGAAGTGTTATGAATTAATTAATTATGATGTTGGAGTATATTTTTACTGGCGTCCGTGATTGTTTGACTAGTTTCGAAATATCTGGCTTGGAGTTGAGTGTTAGAGTGGTGTTGGAGCCGGTTATGAAACTTCGGAGCGAGGTAAGTCTCCTATTTAACTTTGTGAGGAGGAAACTAACCCCCAGGTGATATAATTGTTAATTCTATTATGGGAGCGGGCCGTTCGCTTCGACAGTATAATAGATGCATCTATGGTTCGTGTCGCTCAACCCTCGGCAATGTACACGTTATGATGGGATCGGGCCGATCGCCTTAGCAGTATCATATTCTTTTTAATATCTGGTTGTACGACCTTGGCATAATCATGCGTTATATCGCTAGCAGTCCGAATATTCGCGAGATTTTCCTTCCACTGATGCCTTGCATTTTATATGGGAATTCTTATCCGTTTGTTATTGGCACTTGATGTTTCCGAGCTGTCGAGATAGAATACGAGATTGAGAAATTGATATTGTTAAAATAAATTCTGGAAGATTGTGTGAGTTACAGATTTACCTCCTTACTATTGTTGTACTCTTATCTGTTTATCATTTACCATATTGATTTATTGGAACACTAGTAAGTGTCGATGTCGACCCCTCGTCACTACTTCTCCGGGATTAGGCTAGATACTTACTGGGTACGCATTGATTTACGTACTCATGCTGCACTTTTGCACATTTTCGGGGTTAGGCTAGATACTTACTGGGTAAGCGTTGATTTATGTACTCATGCTGCACTTCTACACTAAATGTGTAGGATCTGACAGGTTCATTTGATAATCATCTTGGCGCGTAGGCACAACTGTTGAAGAGACTTCATGTGAGATGTATTCCAAGCTACGCATCACAGTCCACAGAGTCTCCAGCGTACTATTTATTTTATCCTATCTTATTTACATTCTAAACAGATGTTGTATTATTATTGTACTCCTTAGTAAATGCTTATGCACTTGTGACATCGGATTTTGGGGCTACCTACTGTGTGTTCATTATTGTAGTTTGCTTAATTATTATCATTTCACCTTGTAATTTATATCTTATACCGAAATTGGAAATAAAAATCACGGGTTTTCGACTAGATTTTATACTACTTATTCAACGGGATTCATGATTTCAAAAATAATAAAATGACTAACTAAGTTGATTAATCATCGTTGGCTTGCCTGATGGCTGCGTTAGACGCCATCACGACCTATAATTGATTTTGGGTCGTGACAAGATAGGACTACATGGCTTTTTGTGGTCCATATATTTTGACTTCATCAAATTGCCTGGGAGATTATTTGGAGTTATCTAGGCCATGAATAGAAGTGACGTCATGGCCCTGTGCGTCATAATGATGCCATTTTCCGATGCGTTGCATCGATTCGGGTGGAGCTCTTGATTGGATCTGTCGGTTCGAGTCGTGCTAATTATGTTCCATATGGTTTCGATTCGGGTGTCTTCCAACCTTATAAATAGGGGAAGCTTTTCCCATTTTGGAACTTTTCAAATTCCTTCTTCTCCGCTATCACCAGCTGGCTTGATTCACTTCGCAAATCAATCATTTTTTTCTATTTCCGAGGCTTATCCTGTCCTTCGTTCTTCTTCTTTTGAAACCCCATTCTCTTATCGAAAATGATGTCTAACATACCTTCTGAGTTTAGTGAGGGGAGTTATATCCCCCCCCTGGCAGTGGTGTATCCTCCCCATGAGAAGGGTGTTCCTGCCACCTCTGAAGACGGAGCCTTCCCGTTGGTGGAAGAGATAATTCCACGCAACCCGGATTCCCAATCTGAGTTTACCAAGTTCCCTGACGTCGTACCTGGGGCTCTCCAGTCGGTGATGACGGTGAAAGAATTGGAAGAGCTCAGGGCTAAATTCAATATTCCCAGTCAGTCATGTTGAGTTGATTCGGGTGGGGTGGGACGCTGTGACAACTCACCATCCTGGGTACTGCGCCTTCTATGCCTACCACTCCAAGTTGGCTACACTCTTCCTCTTCTTCCCGTTTTTACGGCATTTGCCCAGTTCAGCTCGCGCCATATGTTTACAAACTTATCCGGATGCTCACCAAATTTGTTGAGCTGGTCGGGGTCGAATTGAAGCTTCGACATTTGATACATCTCTTTGCCCCTAGTTTTTATAAGGGACGATAGTAAACCTTCATCGTCGAGGGGGTGAATGTTTGGTGGTAAAGATGGATGACAAGGCCAACTGCCAATTCTGGTTCAATTTCTTCTTTGTCGAGATCGAAGACGTGGAGGCCAATGTCGACGGTTTCCTCGAGACTTGGAATTATACTCGTAAGTATTCAATCTCCCAGTAGATACTTGATTATTTTGTGCCCGACCAGGGCTTTTGACTTTACGTCCCTTACTTGTGTAGCCAAGACTACGCCTCCGCCTTCGGTCGCTAATATTTCCGATTGGGTTGGTTGGCTTCTTCCTCATATTGCAGGGGTTTGCTAGTGGTCGGGTTTTTTGAAGAGGTTTGGACCTGCTCCCCTCTCGACTGGTAAGTTCCTCTTATTATTGGAATCTTGGGTTTCTTTTTCTTTTGTTCATTTTTGCTGACTTTCCTTTCTTATCGTATTCTTCTCAGCTTTGGCCAGGGGGTCTTCAAGGAGGTCTATAGCTCCTGTACCCGCGTTCCATACGAGGAAAGCTGGTATGTTTTTGGCTCCCCCCTTTAATGACCACGGCTGATTCTGCTCGCTCTTCGGTCCCTCCTATTGCTCCTCCAATATCTGTTCCTTCTTTAGTCGCGGAGACTTCGGCCGCAGAGCCTTTAGCTTATCCTTTGTACTATCTCATAGATGAAGAAGAGGAGTTGTTTCCAGGAGATGTGGACTTGATGCTTCATAAGAGGAGATCTGTGGATGCCAGCGACGGGGTCGCCTGGACCGCTGACTCAGTTGCGAGTGCTTTTTCACTGCGAGAGACGGCGACCAATGTTATCAAAGATGATTTCGGGCCGGTGTATGAGATTCCGAGGTCGGCGGAGGTCGACGTGGGCATGTCTCTCCCTTCTGTGATGACGGAGGCTGAAGGGCCGGCCACTAAAGCTTTCGACACTTTGGAACAAGAGGAGCCGTCGACATTGCGGCCGGTTGATGATACTTCTTTGCCGGCCAATGGGAGAGGCAAAGGTGTTGCCGAAGAAGGCTATGAGACAGGTTCAGACGTTGATGCTGGCGACCTGAAGATGATGGAGGAAGGGTTTACCCAGCTTGAGGTAAGGCTGGAGGTCTCTACAAGGACCATTGCGATCCCTATGGATCGTGATTTGTTGAAAAATACGGAGAACGTAGTTCCTGCCCTCGGCCCTCTTTGCTCCGAAATAGAGGGTAAGACCCTTAAAGAACTGGACGATGTCACCTTGTCGAGGAGCATAGTCGGTCTTGCTCTCTGGGTGAGTATTTAGTGTTTTGTCCTTCTCTTTTTTGCCTTTGTTAGCAGGAGCATTTTCATTTTTGCCTTCCTTCTTTTTCCTTCTGTGATTGCAGAATGTGATTTTGGAGATTGAAAGTTCTCAAAGGGAGGAGAAGCGTAGGGAAATATATATGAGAGGTTGAAAAACAAATATTTTGAGTACCGTGGCAAGTACCGGGATTCGCAGGCGGTTTGGTGAGGGCAACAATTTGCGGGCCCTTCGTGATGAATTGAAGGAGAAGGATGACGAGCTGGTGAGAGTCATCGAGAAGTGTAGCATCCTTGAGGGGACGTTGAGGAATAGGGAAGAGGAGCTTGAGGTCAGTAGAGTTGTAGAGGTCCAGTACGACGACCTTCAAGCACAAGTGGTCGAGCTGGCAGGCAATTGGAAGAATGCCGGTTTTAGATAGAGGTCCTTAATGGTGAAGTCTCCGAGAAAGTGGAAGAGTTAGAGAAGGCAGAGGCGGCACGGTCAGAGGCTCTGAATAAGGCGATGTCCCTTGAGGTGGTTATTCAAACTCTCTGTTATGAGCGGGAGAATGACTTAGTGACGGCCAGGCTCAAGGAAGAACGACTTGATGAAATTGGGGAGTTGGAATGAGAAGCCTCTATTCTCCATGATCGAGTGGTTGCCTTGGAGGCCAAGAAGTCCCAATTACTGGCACAACCGTCCTCTTCCTATACTTCGTACTTTCCCAATGTTCCTCGGGATTTATATGAGGAGTGGATTCATGTCGAGGCCCAGTTAAATATCTTTCGAGATTTGCTTGCGGCGAGGTCCGTTTTCTGATGAAGCCCTTGAAGGTGTTCGTGTAAAGGCCCGCAAAGCTCGACTTGCATGTGGGTATGATCCTACTACGCCTGAGGCCGGCGAAGGTGACGATGGAGGTGTAGATTGACTTGAGGAGGCTGCCTGGTGCGATACCGCATATCCGGAGGGTGAAGAGGACGGTGGCGAGGGGGAACAAGATGGCGAGCACCGGTGGCCAAGGCGGTGAAGGAGCAGAAGATCACGACAGTGGTGATCAGTAGTTTTTTCTTCTTCTCTGTTTTTGTAAACTTTCGTGTATTTTTGGGTGCGTCTTCATAAGCATTTGTAAAAAATGTTTTAAGTATGAAATGCCAAATTTGTTCTCTGCATCTGCTTCTTTTGCTGTGGTTTGTTATCTGTACTTGTATGTTTTTACTTCTGTTGTTTATGCGTGAAACATGGCCGAGGTCGTCGACTTTTTTTGGTTGTGACCTTTCGTTAGATTGCGGGCCTAGAGCCGATAGGTGTTCATTCGAACGAGGTCGATCGTAAATTTTCGAATAAGTTGCGGCCGAGGGTCGGCAGGTGTTAGTTCTAACAAGGTCAAACATAACCTGTATTTAATCATGGCTGAGGGCCAACAGGTGTTAGTTCGAACAAGGTCGAACATAACCTAACTTTGAGAGAAATGTGCTGGTAAGTGTAAAGTTTATTGCCTTGACTTTGTTGCATTTGTTACATACTTGGAGAAATTTACAGATTTTTGGGTATTGGTTGGCGTTCCAGTCCCAGTCTATCTAGTCCCTTCATTGGTCGATTTGGAGAATAGTGAGAGGTCGAGCAATGAAATAGTAACCAGGGCCTTGCCTTCGCGTACTTCAACTTAGAGTGTTCCCTTCGTCGCCTCGTTAAAAACCTCCTTGAGAAAACCCAACTGGGACAAAACTCAAGTGAGGGAAAAAAGAGTACGACTTGGGGGATATTTTTCTTTTAGAAGTTGAAGTATTTGACGTGGCTAATATTCTAATTGTTTGGTAGTAGCTTTCCTTCCATTGTATCTAGTTGAAATGATCATTTATTTGCTTTTTCTGTGATTTTGTATGGACCGTTCCAATTTGTTCCCAACTTGCCTTACCTGGGATCTTTGCTCGCTTGAGTTTTAGCTTTTAGTACGTAGTCCCCGACTTTGAGTGGCCTGACCTTTGCTTTCTTGTTATACTAACATTTTGCTTGCTGTTTTTGGGAGATCATTCTTATATAGGCCATATCTCTTGATTCGTCGACTTCATCGAGTTCTTGCCTTCTGCCCTCGTTATTGATTGTGCCACTCTCATGGGAGTACCTTAGACTGGGCTCTCCGACCTAGACTGGTATTACCTCCTTGGTCTCGTAGAACAAAGAGTAGGGCGTCTCTCCTGTGCTTGTTTTCAAAGTTTTTCGGTAGGCCCACAACACTTCTGGTAGCACTTCCGGCCACAGTCCCTTGGCGTCCTCAAGCTTCTTCATGATGTTTAGTATCAATTTGTTGGAGGATTCTGCTTGCCCGTTGCCCGAAAGGTGGTACAGGGTTGAGAGTATTCTTTTGATATACCATTTCTCGAAAAATTTGGCAGTTTTCTTTCCCGTGAACTGGGGTCCGTTGTCGCAGCTGATTTCTTTGGGAAGGCCGAACCGGCATATGATATTTCTCCATATAAAGGTGATTACTTCCTATTCCCGTACTTGGGAGAACGCTCCTGCTTCCACCCACTTAGAAAAATAGTGAGTTAAAACCAAAAGGAATCGTACGTTACCTCGCCCTGCCGGGAGGTCCATTCCTCATATAATGAACAGCAAAGGTGAGGTGACCGAGTGGAGGTGTTCGCCCGTTTGGTGAATCATTGGGGCGTACTTTTGGTTTCACAAAATCTGTGGCCTCCTTTTTCATGGTGAGCTAGTAATATCCCACCCGTATGAGGCATCAGACCATTGCTTGGTTACCGCAATGATCCCCGCAATGGCCTACTTAGGTTTCTTCAAGAACGCGCCGAGTTTGGTTTTAGCCCTGACATTTTGCTAAAGGCTGCCGTAATTCTCTTGTACAGGTCGTTATGGAGGATGCTGTATCTAGCCTCTTTTTTATCGCTCGAGAGTGCTCCATCCTGCAAGTATACCATAATACGATTGCGCCAGTCCTAAGTTAAGTTAATGGTTCTTACCTTGACTTGGTCTAGCATTGAGTTGAGGAGATGGACCACGTTTTTATCTCCTGTTCTGATGTTTTTGGTGGCTGTGGCTAGTTTAGTGAGGTCATCTGCCTCGCGTTCTATGCTCGTGGAATTTGGTCAAACTGGCATTCGTCGAACTCGGGCAACAACTTGCAGATTTCAGTCTGGTATTTTTACAATCTTTGTTCCTTGATTTGGAAAGTCCCTGTTACTTGGTTGACTACAAGCTGGGAAATACAGCATAGTTTTAATCGTTTTTCCCCATGCTTGAGCGCTAGTCTCAAACCTGCAAAGATGGTCGTGACGACCGAGATGGGGTGACATTGGAAAAATGGTCTAAGCTTCCAAGAAGCTACGACTAAGGCCAAAGCCAGTTTCTCGAGGTGCGGGTACCTCGTCTCGGCATCGACTAGTGTTTTGCTAATGTAATAGATGGGAGATTGCGTACCTTTGATTCTCAAATTAGGACTACGCTTACAGCTACCTTGAATACAACGTAATAAATGAGGAGACGCTCCCTCGGCTCTGGTTTTGAAAGCAAGGGCGGCGGCGACAGGTACGCCTATAGTTCCCTTAGAGCCTGGACGTACTCCAAAGTCCATTGGAGGCCGTTATCTTTATTAAGTACGCCAAAGAATTTATGGCACCTAATCAACGACCGCGAGATGAACCTTTATAGGGCGGTGATGCGGCCAATCAACTTTTGGGCATGTTTCTTGGTGGTCAAGAGTTCGGGTATCCCTTCGATGGCTTTGATTTGGTTAGGGTTGACCTCGATCCCTCACGGTGATACGAGGAAACATAGGAACTTTCCCGAGGCTACACCGACGCACACTTCTCCGGTTTCAGTTTCATTCTGTACCGTCTGAGTATGTCGAAAGTTTCTTTCAGATGGTCGATGTGATCTTCTCCCCTTTTGGACTTGACCAACATGTCGTCTATATATGCTTCTATTGTCTTACTATGCTGATCCTTGACCATCCTTGTCACCAACCTTTGATAAGTTGCCCTCGCGTTCTTTTGTTTGAAGGGCATGAACCTGTAGCAGTGCGTTCCTTGGTGGGTGATGATCGTGATTTTTTCCTGATATTCCTCTTCCATGAGGATCTGATTATAGCCTGAGTAAGCGTCCAAGAAGCATAGTAACTCATGCTCGGCAGTTGCATCAATGAGTTGATCGATGTGAGGCAGCGGGAACGAATCCTTTGGGCATGCTTTGTTCAAGTCTGTGAAGTCTTCGCACATCTGCCATTTCCCATTCTTCTTTTTAACCATTACTGCGTTGGCGACCCACTTGGGGTACTTCGATTCCTTTATGGAACCATTTTCTAATAGTTTTTCCACTCCCTCGTGCACTGCGTCATTGATTGTGGAGTTGAATTTATGCCTGACCTGCCTCACTGGGGGGTGAAAGGGGTCGATGTTTAATTTGTGCTTGGCGATTTCCTTTGGGATGCCCTGCATATCTGCATGACTGAAAACAAACAAATCCGCGTTAGCTTTAAAGAATTGATTGAATTTACCTGGGTCCTGAAGTTTGCAACTGATATAGGCCTTTTTTCCATGATCGTCGGGGTCTAATTGAACGGGGTCGAGGTCTTCTATGGTCGATCCTACGGCTTCGATTATGTCAGGATCTTTGATGCCTTCCCGGATCTCGTCATGCCCCAACCTCGACCATGCTGATTGCTATGCCTCTTTTTCTTTGTCCTTCCTTTGTTGGGTGGCCGTGCTGTCTAAAGCAATGGTAGCATTCCCGGGATGTACGTTGCTCTCCTCGTATGATGAATATTTCCCATGGAGTTGGAATTTGACGACTTGGTATAAGCTGGAGGGGACGGCTTTCATAGGGTGTATCCACGGTCATCCCACTATGGCGTTGTACGAGGTGTCTTGGTCTATGATATGGAATGTTGTTTCTAGATTTACACCTACGGCCAAAACAGGGAGTGTAATTTTCCCAGACGTCCGTTCAACTACATTGTTAAAACTAGTTAGCATGATGCAGCGCCGTACTATCTTATCCTCGAGTTTCATTTGGGTAAGTACTCGAGGATGGATAATGCACACGCTTCTCCCGTCATCTATTGTAATGCGTTTAACATCAGTATCTTAAATTTGCAGAGTAATAACGAGGGCGTCATTATGAGAAAAAGCCAAACCGTCATTATTACTCTGCCCTCATTCCTGGTGGAACTCATAGACGGCGTTAGATTTTCTGATGTTAGGGTCCGATCTCATCTTTGGCGGCCACTTCACTTTTGGCCCGAACTTCTCCAGAGCGTAGACTATCTCTGTAGGTGATACACAAAAGTTGTGAGCAGATAATAGAAGGGGGGGCATATCTCTGTCGTTCCGATGGGTTCCCGTCCTTGGTCTAGATGGACCTTCTTAGTAGCGGGGGGAGGGGGTGGCAGCCGTTTTGATATATGGTTGGTGTCGTTCCCTACTAGGTTGCGGAATTGGATAATCTCTTCTAGCATCGTCTCTTCGATCCTTTCTTGATACCGCTTGTACCGAGGTTAGTCGGTGGGTTGGCCCATAGAGGTCATCCTCATCTGCACGGACCTTGGCACAATAAGCATTGTGGATTTCATCCCAAGTAGTTGGGGGTACTTCATCAACCGACTCAACAGTTTCCTCGTTGCTGTTGAAGCATCCCTACTCAGCCTGTTTTGAAAAGCTGCGACCTCCATCCCTTCAGACACATTTGGCAAAGTCATTCTTACTCGGTTGAACCGAGCGAGGAAGTCCCTCAATCCCTCTCCCAGAGATTGTTTAACAGCGAATATGTCGTTCACTCTAGCCTCGGCCTTCTTGGCTCCAGCGTGGGCCGTTACGAACTTGTCGGCCATTTCTTCAAAGGTATCTATGGAGCGTGCTGGTATCTGCGAATACCAGGTTAATGCCCCTCCTTTGAGGGTTTCCCCGAACTTCTTCATTAATATGGAAGACACATATTCTTTGGCGAGGTTGTTGCCTTTTACGACGATGACGTAATGTGTCACATGATCTTCAGGGTCGGTTGTGCCGTCATATATCCTAAGGTAGGGCGGCATTTTAAAGGTTTTTAGTATAGCATGTGGGGTTGCATCATCACTGTACGGCTATTCGACGAACTAGCCGACATCCCTCTTCGGTAGGGGCGCACGGTATTTACCGACCCTTTCTTGGTGTTCTTTCATTTGATCTCGGAGTGCCTTGTTTTTATTCTCTATTTCTTCCATCCTTTTCATAATGGCTACAAGGGTGTTGTCACCTGCACTATCAATGACATTGTGAGTAATACCTGTTGTTGGAGGAAAAAGCTAGTTGCACTGCTCGTCTGCTTGTTGTATTGTGCAAGTCCTTGCATTTTTTGCAGTCGTGTCCCGAGCGAGCTTGTTGAGGACGCTGGTTAGCGTGTCAGTTAGCCACACTTCGAGGAGCTTTTTACAGCTGGTGGCATCTCTTTCCCCACAGATGTGGAGGCTCCCTTACAACAAGATTTTGTGATGCTGCAATGAGGGGGCGGTGACCCATCTCGCCTAGGGGAGGCACAGGGTGTCGCGCCTTCGTCTGTCATTTCACAGCTTCCGTAGATGACATTCATGAGGTTGGTTGGGAGGTCATTTATTACCCTCGTCCTTTTTTCTCGGTTACCTGCCATATTGGGATTTGTGTACACAAAGAAAGGAGATCTTGTTTTTTGCTTCTTTTTTTTTTATTTTTTTTTATTTTACGTTAGTGACCTGTGCTAATTGTAGATCTAGAAGAAACTAAAAGTTTTAACTAAGAAATTCTCACAGACAGCGCCAAATTGTTTGACCAAAAAATATGTCAAATAATTAAATTTATGTAATTACGGGTTAAACTTATTTAACAATAATATTTCTAGATAAAACTTTCAAGGGTGCAATAATCAATAGATGGATTCGGTCAGATAGTAACGACAACATGCAATAACTGTTCTAAAAGGCATGAGCAATAATATAGCATTCAATAGCAATGAATATCAATAAATGACATTTAAGTAAAAAGGAGGAATGAATCACCCGATAAACAATGAAATAGATGGATGTTCCTCCTGACAATGATGAATGATAGACAAATCCTTGAATATTCGAGTTATTCTCATATCTGATGGAAAAGTATGGAATAGTATAACAAGAATCTTAGTGAAAAGGTGGTGTTAGTATCTTAGCAAGAGAGGGAGAGAGAATCTTTTTGTTAAAGTGAGTTCTTGCCGGTGAATATTACATGCCCCTATCATTATCTCTCTTTTCTATATATATGGGACATGTTCCTAGGAAACCCTAATAGTACAAATGCAGAGAATATCCACTAGAATATTCTCTTTTAATACCCCATCCTGACAAACTAGCCGTTGCAACTCTCATCAACAATATTCAACCTCGACCTCGACCCTTGGTGTCATCTCGACTACGGCTCTCGCTGACATCTCGACGACAGCTCATGTCGCCACTTCAGCTGAGGACTTTGCTGCTTCTTGGCCCATTTCGACCAACGACGACTCGAGAATTCCTTTTTAGTATTATCTTGCCTCAAATATTATAAGGGCGCATTTTTACCCATACAATATCCTACATTCCAAATTACCGTTCATTGCAATCTTTTTATTCAGTATTCTAACTAGAGATATATTGAAATGGATAGCGAGATGTAAAAACATTTTACGTCTCATTGAAATTGCTTAAAAATCTGAAGGAATATTACTGAGACAATTTTATTTTCAGAGGGGTCTTCAATGGATAAGTTTACAAAAAAATAATATTAATAAAATGGGAGGATAATGTTAATAATGTTCCTGGAGAGGAAGAATGTTTCATTTTCTTTTCCCAGGAGCCCATATAATAATGCATGCATAGACCTTTGGGAGGATCTGCTATTGGGGCAATTCTTGATTATAATGAGTAATTTTTTTCCATTGTAAAAGATTAAGATCTCGAGAAAAATTATGATTTAATAGTAGTTAAAAGTTAACAATATTGATGATCTCAAGACTGCTATCTTTTTGGGTATCTTAAGAGTGGTGCAATGGAACATAAAATTAATTTTAGCCTCTAAAGTATGAGTTATAAGCTATTTAAGCATAGTATGTAATATTAATTGAGTTATATCATTTGATATTTTCATATATTTTGCATTCAGAAGTATTTTTCATTGAGCATTTTTTTCGTATTTAATATGTCGCAGTCATGTCATGATAAATTAATATGTTATTATTCAGTGAGTCAATAGACACCCTCTTTTAACATGTTTTATAGACACATAAATCATAAAGTATATGTAAATTAGTTTGACAAGATAATTATAAACTTGTCTTAGTACTTCTTCAAGATCAAAATCAGATAATGAGTTTTCCATACAAGCGTTCTAATGATCATGTGACATGATCAATAGAGTTTGATACAGTCTTTAATTTGAATAAGATAGCACCAGCCAAAAGTTTTGATGAACCCCACCCCCTTTTCAAAGGGTGCCTACTTCTTTGTGTCAAAGAGGAATCTTGGAACAATGATAAAATTATTTTCGTGTGACTTATAGGTCACAGATTCGAGCCACAAAAGCTATCATTAATATCATGCGTACATTAGAGTAGGCTGTCTATATCACACCCCTTAGGATGTGACCCTTCCCCGAATACTGCATAAATGCGAGATACTTTGTGCACCGGACTGCCCTCGCCTATTTCTTTGTACTCATTTAGGCGATGAGACTTTGTGTTGTATTTTATAATCCTAGAGTTTGCTCCATGTTATTACTCACAATAGATTGTGTTGCTGCTGTTTATTCTGAGATGTAAAGTTGCTTGTGACATTGAGTTTAGTTCAAGGGACATTTAAAAAGTTAAAAACCACAAATGTTAAAACAAGAAGTCACCTAGTAATAGAAAAGGACTAAAATCAGAGGACCTCTAAAGACTTTGTTCTACTTTTCTCTTTATATGTTTCATATCATTTTCAATCCAACCTGCATGATGAAAGAGCCTAACTATGTAGGTTTTCTTTTTGTATGATAGCTCTAACATGCAAACAAGGACCACTCTTTAACTTATTAAAGAGAAGGGGCTATAGGAACCTACAAGAAACTAGAAAGGAGCAATTTGTCAATAAGAAAAATTAGAGAACTTGTAATTAGATATAAAGTGATCACGCAGATTTCATTCTCGCATCATAACAGAATAAACTACAAAATTGTCTGGAAATTTCTCTCTCATTTCTCTTTTGTTCTCTCTTCCTTTCTCTCCTCGATTTCATTGTTTCATTGTCGAAGATGCACTGCATGTATGAATTGCTATTGTAGCTAGCTGAATCTAGCTCAGTTAACATGGTATCAGAGCCTCGATCTCAATTCTAGGGCTCAGATTTGAAGTTTGGGCGAAAGAGGAGGAATTACTCTGAAATTAGGGATTTGCGATTCTTCGATTTAGGCAGACATGGCTGGAAATTAAGTGACCTTGCTAGAGCACAATCATCCCTGGTTCCTTCAAGTTTTCGATGCTCCAGGCTTAGTTCTAGTTCCCATCAAACTCACAGGGCTGGAAAATTATGCCTTGTGGAGTAGGGCAATAAAATTGGCGTTGAGAGGAAAAGGAAAGTTGGGGTTCGTGGACGGGACGTGTGCCAAAAGCATGTATAGAGGAGAACTTGCTGAACAATGGGAGAAATGCAATGCAATTGTGTTATCGTGGATTGGAAGCACTGTTGCAGGTGAGTTAATACCTAGTATTATGTTTGCTTCAAATGCTAAGAAGGTTTAGAGTGATTTCAAGGAGAAATTTGATAGGTGTAGCTTGACGAGAATATATCATCTTTGGATAGAAATAGCTAGCTTAAAATAGGGTACTGATTCTGTAACCAGTTACTACACAAAAATGAGTTACTTGTGAAATGAATTAGATGTACTGGTTCCAACCTCTGCTTGTGACTATGAGGAATCTAGACCATCCCTGGAACTTTTAGCTAATCAGAGATTGTTGCAATTTCTGATGGGATTAAATGAAACTTATCATAATGTAAGGAGCAATCTGTTGGCGAGGAGGCATGTTGTCACTGTAAATGAGGCTTATGCAATAGTGACACAGAAGGAAAGCAAGAGATCATTAGGAGTTACTGATATAAACAGGGATCTCTTTGACTATGATGGTAGGAAGAGGTCAGGTCTTCAAGCCAAAGAAGATTGGCCTAATTTGTGAACACTGTGGTTATAAGGGACATTTGAAAGAAAATTATTACAAAATCATCGGATATCCAGCAGATTTTAAAAGCAAGAAGAAGTTTCCGAGTGGAGAAACTGAACCTTATATGAATGCTGCAAGTACTGAAGAAGCAGCAGAGTCTGGAAATCCATTTCAAACTCATGTGCTAACAGAAGAATAATACAAACAGTTTATAGGCCTTTTGAATAAGCCGACAATAGGAGATTGTTCATCAAATATGGCAGGTCCATCAATAAAAGAATGGATAGTGGATTCAGGAGCCACACATGACATCACTCATAATAAGGAAATTTTAAGTAATGTTAGAAGCATGGGAGGACAAGAACATAGTGGTGCAGTTGCCAACAGGGGTTAGAGCAGAGATAAAACATGTAGGAAATGCAGTGGTCTTAGGAAAAAAAAATGCGGAAAATGTTCTACATGTACCTGACTTTAAATTTAATTTTGTGTCAATGTCAAAGCTTACCAAGGAACTTAGATGTTCAGCCAACTTTTACCCTAATTTTTGCTTGTTTCAGGAGCTTTACAGTGGCAAGGTACTGGGGATTGGTAGAGAATCAGAAGGCCAGTATTTGCTAAAGGGGAGAGCAGTAATGTTGGCAGGAACAACCTTGAAAGAAAAATCAGATAGCATACTCTAGAACCACAGACTGGGACATGCTTCTTTGAAGACTAGACAACACTTACCTACACTGCAAAATAAAGTCAGTAACACTGACATTGAGGACTGTGACATATGTCCTCTAGCTAAACAATGCAGACTTCAGTTTCCTATTAGAAATACAAAGTAAACTAGATAGTAGATGATTTTAGTAGGTATACATAGGTATGTTTGATAAATTCTAAGTATGAAGTTGTAGTTGTACTGAAAAATTTCATCTCAATAGTAAATAATCAACTTGCTGTATCTGTGAAGTGTTTGAGCTCTGATAATGGAAGTGAATTCCTTAATTCTAAATGTAATGAATTATTTACTTCACTTGGGATTATGCATCAAAGTAGTTGTGCCTATACTCCACAACAGAATGGAGTTGTGGAGAGAAAACATAGGCATATCCTTGAAATGGCCAGGGCATTAAAATTCAGAGTGGAGTGCCTATTAGATTCTGGTGTGAATCTGTGAGGACTGCAGTATATCTAATAAATAGGCTAGCAACTCCTGTATTAGAAGGAAAAACTTCATATGAGTTGGTTTACAACAAACAAGCCAGTACAGAACATCTTAAGGTGTTTGGTTGTTTGGAGTATACAAGTATCTTGCCAAGGGGAGATAAGTTTGCTCCTAGAGCAAAAAGAACTGTATTTTTTGGGTATTCTGATACTCAGAATGGATTTAAGCTCTATGACTTGGAAAATAGAACCGTCCTTGTTAGTAGAGATGTTGTTTTTAAAGAACACATATTTCCATTCAAGAACCATTCAGATACTGAAGAGGATATGTTCACCCACATTATAGTTGAGACTCAACCACTCTTGCAGGATACTGTCCTTACTCAAAATCCACTCTCCTTATAGCAGGAATTACCACCATTTGATCCTCCCATTTCTGAAACAGATTATGTTATCATGCATCATCCAGCTGAAGATTCAACCACTGATGCTAATGGCATTGAAGGGGAGTTAGATGAAGTAGTTCCAGCAGGCTCCTCTTTTGAGTTAGAGGTCACTGAGAATGCAGAACAATCAGCAGCAGCAATTTCTGAGCCTGATGTCATACAATCTGAAGAGCCTTCATCCATACCTGTGAGACCACAAAGAACTCATGCACCTCCAATTTGGATGAGAGACTATGTCGCTAGCACTTACTCTTCTAAGGGTAGTAAGTATCCCATATCCTCTCGCATTGCATATTCTCACCTGTCACCAAACTACCAGTCATATCTAGGTGCTTTCTCTGTTTTGACTGAGCCAAAGACCTTCAAAGAAGCAGCTCAGCAGAAGCAATGGGTAGAGGCAATGCAACAGGAGATTCAGGCTCTTGAAGACAACTCAACCTGGGCAGTAGTTGATTTGCCTCCTGGTAAGAGGCCAATTGGTTCAAAATGAGTCTACAAAATCAAGTATAAAGCCAATGGTGAAGTAGACAAATTTAAAGCAAGACTAGTGGCAAAAGGCTATACTCAACAAGAAGGATTGGACTATCATGAGACTTTTTTCTCCGATGGCTAAAATGGTTACTTTGCGCACTATTATTAGTGTAGCTGCTTTTAAGGGTTGGCATCTATTTCAAATGGATATCAATAATGTATTCCTTCTGGGAGATCTGACTGAAGAGGTATACATGGATCTACCCTAGGGATTTCAAAGGCAAAGGGAGTATAAGGTGTACAGGCTTTTGAAATCCCTCTATGGCCTAAAGCAGGCATCCAGACAGTGGAATATCAAGTTAACCACTGCCTTATTAGAAGTTGGTTATGCACAGGGTGCACATGACCACTCTTTGTTTACAATATGCAAAAGACACTATAATCATCCTCATCTATATAGATGATCTACTGATTATAGGTAGCTCACAGTCATTGATAAACAAAGCCAAAAACACCTTGCACAGTTGCTTTAAAGTCAAAGACCTAGGAGAGGTTAGATATTTTTGGGAATTGAAGTCATGAGATCAGAAGAAGGTGTTCAGAGTCTTCATAAGAACTCTGGGGCGAGGGCCAAGGTGAACCCGGATTAACGATGAGAAGCGGTCAAATCAGTAGCAAAGGCACCAGGACGGACGGTTGGTTGAACCGGGCGATAGCTTCGCGATCGATAGCAGTGAGGTACGCCACCCGCCCTACTTCTAATGATAGATAGAAAAGGTGGGAGAGGGGCTGAGGGACGGTCAACTCTATCTCACTCAAAGAGCATGACCCCGTTGACGAATAGAATATCTAAACTGGGGCTGTGGACTTTCATTTGATCGAAGGGCTTTTTCAAGTTCTTTTTCCCAAAGAAGTCCCGCTCCGACCGCCCGACGAGTCATCTACTTAAAAGGACCCTCCCCGCAGTCCGCCCTTCCTTGAATTATTCGGTCATGCAATACTTATTGAATACAAAGAACAAAATTCATTTCGACCCCGTCGTAGTTCTCAATCATTTCGTGGCACCGAATTGGTTGAGGAAAAGGAAACCCCAGTGACCAAGCACTCCCGCCCCCAAAAGCGGAGTTCTCTTAAAGGAAGACCGCCCCGAAGATAGAAAGCGCCCGGTCCTCTTCTCTTATGTCGAAGTGTAGTGTAGTGTGGTGAGGTTTTGCCTCACAGAAAGAGTGGGAAATTGGGAGAAAAAAACGAAGAATTTCTATTGAATTAGAGAAAATATGCATTGGAGTTAATTACTGATGCAGGATTGAATGGATGCAAGCCTGTTGCTATACCAATGGACCTGAATCATAAGCTTACCACAATAGATTATGATAATCATGTTGGGAAAACAGAAGATGCACAACTAGAAGAAGTAGGAGCTTATTAGAGGCTGGTTGGGAAATTGGTATACTTGACCATTACAAGACCCAATATATGCTTTGCAGTATAGGTCTTGAGCCAATTTATGCATCACACCAAAAGGTCTCATATGGATGCAGCCCTAAGGGTAGTTAGATACATCAAAGGGGCACCGGGTCTAGGGATACTACTAAGGAAAGGGGGGACACAAGAGCTTACAGGCTTCTGTGACTCAGATTGGGCATCTTGCCCCAACACCAGAAGGTCAGTGACAGGGTATGTGATCAAGCTAGGAGGCTCTTTATTGTCCTGGAAGTCAAAGAAACAGCAGACTATCAGTAGAAGCTCGACAGAAGCAGATTATAGAAGTATAGCAGTTGCAGTGGCAGAGATTATCTGGATGGTTGGTTTACTAGAGGAACTAGAAAATAAAGTGTAAACACCAGTAAGTTTGCACTGTGACAGCAAGGCAGCTAGGCAAATAGCTGAAAAATCCATATTTCATGAAAGAACTAAGCATATAGAGATAGACTGTCATTTTGTGAGGGAAAAACTAAAAAAGTGGATTGATCACACCACAGTACATTCCCACCAAAATGCAACTGGCAGACCTTATGACTAAAGGGCTGGGGACAGCATAACACCAATCGCTTTTGTCCAAGCTAGGAGTGTTAGATATTTTTCAGTCTCTAGCTTGAAGGGGAGTATTAAAGAGAAGGGGCTATAGGAACCTACAAGAAACTTGAAGGGAGCAGTTTGTAAGTAAGAGAAATTAGAAAACTTGTAATTAGATATAAAGAGATCACGCAGATCTCATTCTTGTATCATAATAGAATAAACTGCAAAATTGTCTAGAAACTTCTCTCTCACTTCTGTCTTGTTCTTTCTTCCTTTCTCTCCTTGATTTCACTATTTCATTATCGAAGATGCACTGCATGTATGAATTGCTGCTGTAGCTAGCTCAATCTAGCTCAGTTAACATAACTCCAAATAGAACAAAAATCTTATATAAGTTAGGTCGTTACTATATAAACCAAGTTGTAATAAAGGCACGAACAAGAATTGTGTCTATGTAGATTTAAGAAATGGACCCTTTTGTCTACACTATTCTTGACACGAATACCTTTCTAATTATGTAGAGATTGATAATGATTTTCATCCTTTTGAAGGAACACTATAGGCAATGTATTTTTCATTACCAACTATATATAGTAGGCTTATTTTATTTTTTAATATTTTTTTAGGAGTGGTGTTTTGGGTAGGGGGTGGGGGTCAATTGTCATGGCCGTTTTCATAATCACAAATTATGAAATGGCTTGTTATCAAATTAATGATGAGTTCTGGTAAAACCCAAGCTTGAAGTTAAGTACATAGAAGCATCATTTTCGTGAATGGTTCTTTTTCATAAATCATCACTTCTTAATCTCTAGAAGGCCAAAAGTCATAGAGAATTGTCTCCAGGGGTTTGAAATTAATTTCTAGATTTTTAGTTATTTATTTACTTTTAGATGAATCTTCGTTTTACAAGGAAGTAAGAAATTCAAGCGCTAAAAACAGGCTCTTATAGAAACGTAAGGTAATGAACTGATCGAATAGTATTTCGAATTGCAATTATATATCAAAAAGGTAAGCAGCAAAGCTAATAAAAATTACAAGAGGTTGGTCGCCTAAATATGAAAAAGTTAAAACATATTAACTTGCTAAAAAGATTGAAAACATTTTTGACAACTTAAAACTATTTTTAAGGGAAAACACACAACTTCGTTATTCACGGGTTGAGACCAGAAGAGTGAAATCCACACTTAGAGAGTTAGAGATGTATTACATTAGACTCTAATGATTAAAAGGATTGACACGGATATTTCAGAATATACAAGAATAAAGAACTCATATTTCGATAGAATAATGAGACAATGTACAACACCGATGACAACGATGTCTGTAAATATAAGCTAAATTCTTTTGAATAAATACATAGTAATATATGTTATTTAGGGGTGGCAAACAGGCCGTTTGGGTTCTATTTGGGCTAGGTAAGATGGGCTGACTCATTAAACTGATCATTGCCCAACCCTGCCCAAAGTTCACGGCTAGGTCAAGATGGGCTAAACCAAGAGTTGTAACCCAATCCGTCCAAATTGACCCAAATCTTTACAATATTCTCAACTTTTAAACAAGCACACATAAAAATTATCTTATGTTTTGGAATAAATGTCAATTCATGCCAAATGATTTCCTTTTTCAATTTGGATTTAAAATTTTTATTTGATAGTTCTTCATCTTATAATACTAACAAAGATCAGAATACTTAAAAACTAGTAAAACTAGAGCTTTTCACCCACCCCCAACCCACCCTTAATTAGAAATATCATTTCGAGTACTTTCTTTTAATGTTGTAGAAACAAAATGAATATATCTTTTTATGATGTAGAAAAAATATTTTCATTTCAGTAAAATAAGTACTTTCTTTTCATGATGAAGAAAAAGTATTTTCTTTTTCACAAATGAGTACTTTCTTTTTATGTTGTTGAAAAAATATTTAAAAAAAAAAAAAAAAAGATAATTCCTTTTCATGATGTAGAAAAAGTAGTTATTTTTTCACAAAATGTGTACTTTCTTTTTCTGTTGAAGAAAAAGTATTTTCTTCTAATATTGTAGATCGAGTATTTGTAACGACACAGCCAGTCGTTTTGAGCAAGTGCGTCCAGTTCGGCAGTTTGAGGCCATGAGTAGCTTCACATAGTGTATTATGACTTGTGTGCATCGTTGGCTTTGGTTTTTGAGTGGTTCGTAATTGATTTTGAAGGAGGACTCCCACTTGAGAAGCTTGAAGTTGAAAGAGTTGATCAAGTTTGAATTTTGAGTATTTAACCTCGGATCGAAGTTTCGATGGTCCCGGTAGGTCCGCATGGTAATTTTGGACTTGTGCGTATGCCCGGGGTTGCTTTTGCATGTTTCTAGAAGGTTTCGGCACCATTTGGGGGAGGTTGGCAATTTAAAGGTTTGAAATTTTCTCAAATTTGACCATGGTTTGACTTTAAGGATATCGGGTTCGAATTTTGATTTCGGGTCTTGGAATAGGACCGATTCATCATTTGAAACTTGCCTGCAAAATTTGGTGTCATTTGGAGTTGGTTTGATGTGGTTCGGACGCTTGATTGCAATTCTAGAAGTTCTTGAAGTTTATTGTGATTTTCAGCGTTTAGGTGTCCAATTCATGGTTCTAGGTGTTATTTAAGTATTTTGATCGCGCGAGCGAATTCATATGATGTTCTTAGACTTGTGTGGATGTTTAACGTGGAGCCCCGGGGGCTCGAGTGGGTTTCGAACGCGTTCCAGAGTGTTTGGAAGAGTTTTAGTTTTGCTGGTTTTGGTTTGGTGCTTCAGGTCTCGCAAATGCAAGATTTTGTTCGCAATTGCAAGGAGGGCTACGCATTTGCGAGGTTGGTGTGGCATTATTGAGTTTGCATTTGCGATGAAATTGATCGCAGTTGCGATGGCACCTAGGCATGGTATTTTTTTGCATTTGCGATCCTCCGGTCGCTTTTGTGAGGTGCCCAGCTTTGCATTTGCGAGCTTTTATGTTGCTTTTGTGATATCAGCAGAATTGGTCAGTGGTCGCTTCTGCGATCAAGTTTTTGCAATTGCAAGGTTCGCATTTGTGAACCCCAAGTCGCAAATGCGACATCTACAGCTTGATATAGCTGAGTATTTCGGGACTTAGCTTTATTTTTCTATATTTTGAACACTAAACTCGGTAGGAGGTGATTTTGTGAAGATATTTTTCATACCAAACTATTGGGTAAGTGATTCTAATCAATTTCCAACTATATTTCGTGATTATATATTAAAATTTAACATCACATTTATGAGAATCAAAGAGGAAATTTGGGGATTTTTGTTCAAAATTTTGAAAAATAAAAATTTGAGTTTTGAGAGTCGGACTAGACTCAGATTTAAAAACAAAACACATTTATGAACTCGAGGAGCTATGGGTAGTCGAGACCTATCCTTTGACTCGGGTTTTGATTGAGGGGGCCCGGGGTTGACTTTTTGAAAATTGTATAAAGCCGAAGAAGACCCTGGCCAATCCACGTGGCCTGCTTGACGAACGTCAGCGACAGAGACATCGTAAATTGGTCCGCGGGCATCGCGATAAGTCCTCCGTCCTACTACAGGTGCTGCGACAATCTTTACCAAGTCAGAACAATTGTCGACCACCAGATCCCGCTGGTCTGCAATATTCAACCCGGCCCACAAGCACAAATCCTCAGCGCGGAATATAATCCTAAAGTACTCCAAAGACTCAAATATAGTCAATCAAGAAGGTGGTAAGACCCTTGTAGAGTTCCCTAACAGCATAGAGCTTGGGAAGCTAATATAACTTTTATTAATTGAAATTATTTTCTCTTGCATTGTTTGATGCGATTAAGTCATTTTTGGCTAGGTTTGAGCCGAGCGGAGGTGAATTTGTAAAGAAAAAGCTAATTTGAGTATTGATTTGGCCTAATTGAGGTAAGTATCTTGCCTAACTTTGTGTGGGTGATACTACTCCTTAGGTTTTGGATTGATAGTAATATTTGAATTATGTAAAAGACGTGTACACGAGGTGACGAATGTGTTCACGGGCTTATATATGGAATTTAACCTGTGTAGACTTCTAGACTTCTTCCATGAATGTAATTGTATTTGTCACAATATGTTATATCTTTTATTTGTCAAGTTCACTCTTATATGTTTATTTGTTAATTGTAATTACTTGTTGAATTCATGCCTTACCTGTTACATGCTTAATTGTTAATTGATACTTGGTAATCGTGTCTTTACTTATAAATTGTCATTACTTGCTATTTGATTTTGGAAGGTATCGTGTAACTTTATCATCCGTTTTTGACTTCATGTATAGCTCCGTTATTGTGTTTGGTTTTGTGACATGCAGTAGTTGATTGTAGTTGTTTGTGTAATGCCTATTGTTTGTTTATCGGGTTGCACGCTGCAACGGTATTGAAATGATATGAAAAGATAAGTTATTGAGCGATAGGATGGATGATATGATATAGGTGGGATCGGGTTGCACACCACAATGGATACTGTTATTATTATGTGGGATCGGGCTGCACGCCGCAACAGTATTAAAATGATATGAAAAGATATGATATGGAGTGATAAGGACGGATAATATGATATAGGTGGGATCGGGTTGCACATCGCAACAAATATTATTATTATTATTATGTGGGATCGGATTACATGCTGCAATGGATTTATATGATGTAATTGTTGTGATAGTAAGGTTATTCGCGGTTGTGATTCTCATGGTACATTTTATGTTAGAACGATTTATCGGATGAACGGTTATTATTGTTTCTTAAATTATTTCACTTGTATTTTGATCGTTATTTGTTAACTGTCAGTATACTAGTAATGGAACGATATTGACTTCTTGTATGAGTCAAGCATTCTATGTGATTTGTTGTCTTGCTTTAACATGCCAATTTATGGCTCCGTTATTTCTTGATAAATTGATTGTCAAGGTGAATTTATGCGAATGAGGTCATTATCTCATATCCGATTGAGTTGTTGGTAATTTAGCGGTTTTAAATGAAAGAATTCTTAAGGTGTTTCACTTGTGTGTCTTTCAAAATGAAACTAGTATCTCACTCGGTGCTTTACTATTTTAAATGGTTATCTCATTTCTACTTTAAATGGGTTTTCAATTATGTCAATCACCCTATTTGATGTTTACTTTATCTAAAAGTTGTTATCACATTTTACATTAAAAAAATCATATAATTAACTAGTTAATTTAACAGATGTTTTACTTTGTTTAAATACGATATTTTCATTTCGTCTCATAAATTTCTAAACTAAGCTTATTTGATACTCTATTTGCACAACCTTTCCTTTATTTTAATTTGTTTGAATTCTAAAATAAACCTAATATCAGATTTGACGCTTCACTTTATCCAAGTTTAAATTGTATTGTGTTGTGTTTAAATTTATCCCTCGATCATCTGAGTTGATATTGATATGAATACGATGTACTTGGTAGCAAATACAATGATTTCTATTGTGGGACGAGGTACTATACGTGTAAGATTTGAAAGTTGTGACTTATGATTTGTGATTACGAGGAGTAGTACCTCGAGTAATTCTTGTTATAATTCGTGCATTATGAACGATTTGATTAATTGAGTTGTCATCAGTTTTCCTTACTTGAGTTCATTCGTATTTCATCTTTATTCTAACTATGTTGTTTCTTTGTTACTTGGTTAATTCTTGTTGCTGTTTTTGCTTCTATTATTTTTACTGTTGGTTGTAAATTTATGATCTTTCTGTTGTTAGTCTTACATTAATGTTCTTTCTATTGTTAGCTTTATGTTATATCCTGCACAAGTTTACATGTCTGGTAGGTGTCTTAACCTGACCTCGTCACTACTGTACCGAGGTTATACTTGATACTTACTGGGTACCGCTGTGGTGTATTCATGCTACGCTTGTGCACATCTTAGTGCAGATCCAGGTACTTCATATCGAGTTGGTTTTGAGACTTATGCCTGCGTGGCTAGAGACTTCAAGGTATACCTGCTCGACGATCGCAGGCCCCGAAATCACTTTCTGTTATCTTTTATTTCCACCATTTACTATTATTTCGGAACAGTGATGTACTTGGTATTCCTAGTTACTCTTAGGGAAGCTTATGACTTGTATTGCCGGTTTGGGATCGTATGATTGATGTTGGTTCAGCTAAGTTTATTTAATGAATTATAGTTAAGTTAGTTAAATTTTATTAATAATCAGCATGTGTTATGCTTACCTAGTTTTAGAGACTAAGTGTCATCACGACATCCTAAGGTGGGGAAATCGGGGTCGTGACAGTATTCTTCCTAATAATTTCAACAAAATGAATATTTTATTTTTATGATGTAGAAAAAGTATTTTATTTCATTTTAATAAAATAAATACTTTCTTTTCATAATGTCGAAAAAGTATTTTCGTTTTCACAAAATAAGTACTTTATTTTCATATTAAAGAAAAAGTATTTTATTTTTTCAAAATAAGTACTTTTTTTTCATGATGTAGAAAAAGTATTTTCTTTTTCACACAATGAGTACTTTCTTTTCATGTTGTAGGAAAAATATTTTTTTTCCAACAAAATGAGTACTTTCTTTTCATGGTGTAGAAAAAGTATTTTCTTTTTCACAGAATGAGTATTTTCTTTTTATGTTGTAGAAAAAGAAAAAAGAGTACTATCCTTTCATGATGTAGAAAAAATATTTTCTTTTTCACAAAATGAGTACTTTCTTTTTATGTTGTAAAAAAGTATTTTCTTTTATTTCAACAAAACGAATATTTTGTTTTCATGTTATAGAAAAAGTATTTTTCATTCATTTCAATAAAATGAGTACTTTATTTTATTTTATTATAATACCTAAAAAATAGCTCGGTACCCGTCCTTTATTTTATTGATATAAATTTTATTTGTTATTTTTTCTATTGCGATAATGTGTTTCTTTTTTTTTTTCCATTTTTTTTCACCTTTTATGATTATTTGTGTCAACAATGGTTAGTTTTGGAAGGTTGAGAAAGAATTGTGAAAAATATTTTCACTTCTCTTGATAGGAAAGACATTTTCGGAAAAATATTTTTCTCCAATTGGAGAAAAACGAATCATAAAGAAAATATTTTTCAATAGTTAAATCAACCAAATATGAAAAAATTAGAAAATAATTTCCAGCACATGGGTCAAGGTAAAACTCTAAGATTGAGCATTTTCATGGATCAAAATTGAGCATCATCATAGGTCCATTTGAACTAATGATTTTTGATGAGTTAACTTAGGCTAGGCCAAAACAGTCCGTTTTCAAAATTATTCTAGCTTAAATCCATTAAAACTTGGGCGAATTGAGCGGGTTAAATGGATTTGACTTAGTTTTGCGGCCCCTAATATTATTCAAGTTCGTCGTGGCACTGCAAAATCCTTCGTGAGTCATTTTTTTAAGTAGGCCAACTACATCATTAAATCAGGATAGATATAGTCAGAGAGTGAATAGATATCTTAGATTAATTAGATTCATTTAGATTCTACATTCAGGATAAGGAATCACATAGCCAAACTGAACTTCACAATTTATCATTGAATAATATAGTATATATTAACATAACTTGGTGCATACACCGAAGGACAGAATTATTTTTTGTTAAGGAAAATGGTGGCGAAGCTGTGACGAAGTAGCTATAAAAGTATGTAAAACTCCCCAATAAAAACAAGCAGTAAGGACGCCTCATGCCAAACAGTATGGAAGAATTAAATTCCTTGGACCCAAATACGACTAACTGATGTAAATTATAGTATTTATTATCCACGTGAGTTTGTATTTATTTCATTCAATGCTTCTATCCAACAATAAAGATGTTTTTATTTTTGTGTCATTTGGATCTCATGTTTTCTTAATGGCAAAAGTTATGGTTTGTCCAAATCAAATAAAAGAAAACGTTATACCAAAATAATACTTCATTTGGTCTCAAATGTTTGTTACTTTGACAGACTAAAATTGTTTCAGAAATAGTCACACTTTTGAAAACTAAGAATTCATTTATTACATTCCTTCGGATTTATCGTCACTGTCCAGTTAATATATTATTAAGTAAGTGAGATATTTAAAGAGATAAGTGATATTTTAAGCAATACTCTTATGATTAAGGCTAGTGCTATAATTTTAAAAGACAAGTAATATGAACCGAATATTGTAGAAAAGACGGGAAAAAAACAAATTATCCTAAGACGTATTGATAAGTGGTAGAAAAGGTACTAAATAGTGTGCAAATTATTCCATATTTAATTCTTGTTTGTTTGTTTTTGGATGTTAATCACATTAATTCATGTTAATATAATGTGTTTTTATGTGTAGGAATAAGTTGAAAACAATCGGGGACGAAATCGGGGAAGAAAACAAGCCAAAACAAGAAGAAAGAAGCAAAAAGGCGGAAACCAGCCCACAGGCCAGCGCCCAGCGCTGCCTGTGGCGCTGGAACCAGTGAACTGAAGAAAGCAATCTGCCTCCAGTCCCCTGGACAGCGCCCAGCGCCCCCCAGGGGACTGATTCCGGAAAAAGTGTCCTACTTCGTCTAGAAGACCCCTAAACCGACCCAAAACCTTCCCAACTCCTATATAAACATCCCTAAACCCATTGTGAAGGGATATAACGTGATTTTGGAGCAAAAAGAGGCCTAGGAACATCAACAACATCAAGAAATTCTCAATTCATCAAGCAAAACTAGTATCTTTATTTTAGTTTTTCATACTTAGTTATTTGGTTTTGTTGAACATGAGTGGCTAATCACCCCTTGTTCTGGGGTTGTGATTAGCCATGAATATTGTGTTTCTAAGTTGACGGATTCGTTTTAAATAGTTAATGTGGATAAGATTGTTTCTTCAATTCTATGTTTAATTGCTTAATTGTTTTGGCCATCGATTAAGTTCTATCAATTATCTATGCTATGTTTGGGAAAACTATGTTTAGATTAGAATGAGAATTGAAGAAAGCATGTTCTTAACTTTGTTAAAAAGAGCGGATTCACGATTAAGATAGAAATATACTTAATTGTCATGCTTAATTACATAAATCGTGTTCTTCATGCATTCTTGCTAGATTAATTCCATAGGAATATAGGCATTAATCTTGTCAGGAATAGGCGAATAGTACTTCGGAAGAAGGCTATGAGAATCATTATCGATTAATTAGCAATCTTACATTAACTATATGAACGATAAGTCAATTAGAACGCAATAGGATTGGGAATATAATCACAACCCTGGAATCGTTGCTTCATTGATTACAAAATACATAATTGTTCTTTTGCTATTGATAGGTTAAATTAGAATTATAATTTAGACTAAACCAAATACTAAACTTGATCTTTGCTTGATTAAATAACTATATTAGTTGTTATAAGGTAGTTAAATTAAGTCCCTTGGGTACGATAATCCGGACTCATTGTCCTATATTACTTGTCGATCACGTATACTTGCGTGTGCGTTAGGGAGCAACACGTATTATTCGAAGTTCTTGTCAATTTCGTTTGTATTGGTTATCATTTTCCCACCTCGGTTCTTTTCCGTCACAATTTCCATTTAGTTCAACCCGGATCCCATATAAACCTGGCCCTATAACTTGATCTCGATCCAATAGTTATTTATGTGATATTGGGTTGGGGCTAATTCATATCAGTTTGAAAAACTACCAGCTAGGTTTATTTATAAGTAGTTTATTATAAAAGTTGATCAATTTCATAAAATATTATTAATATTAGCCAATCAGTTATTTGTAGCCAAAAAAGGTCAAATTGTTACTTTCTATTGAATGAGTGTTATTAGAATAGATTGGGTATATCTTAAAGAGCTTGAATCTCAGTTTTGGGATGATTTGGTAGAGTTTTGAGGTGGTTTGAATTGAAAATTCGAAATAAAGATGAACATGAAAAGTGATATGTATATCACACTGTGTATCATTTGTGTATCACATATGTATCATGTTTGTATCGAATGTGTATCAGATGTATATCCATGTATACCTGTGTGTGAGATACATGCGTGATATATATGACACAGAAGAGTTTTTTGAACTAGATTTTAATTATGAATTTTGATACCAAATCAGTCTAAATCACCTCCAATCTTTCTCAAATTTTGTATATTGACTCATCTATATGTTTCAATGAATTTCAACCATACTCATTGAAAAATGTCCTCTTTTTCTTAGATTGTTGGAATCATGTATATATATTTTTTTGTATTTCATCACCTTATTTGCTACCTCATCCATGAAATTTCTTTTCCGTCTTGCATCTAATGTTGTTGATCACGCTTAAAAATATGGACGGAGATCTTTGCGTGTGATATTTGGAAAGAAAGAACCTTATTTAATTTGGTTTTTAATTTTGTATGTGCTTGGCTAGTTTTGGTAAGTTTATAATTAATAGTTAGAGGTTGATAAGTTGGGACTTATTTTGGGATATTTATGTAAGATTCCCTAACAATTTCTATGCCATTAAATTAGAAAAAAAAGACACCAGGAGCCCCTTTTAAAAACTTAATGACCAATGTGCTCTTTTCTTTTTAAAAAAAGCCAAAAATGCTTCTTTTCAAGATTCTATTGCCTTTTGTGCCCCCAACCTTCTCCTGCCCAAATATTATTTCTAGTAAAATATCTTCGTCAAAATATTTATCGCTTTTTTTCACTTTCTTTTATTTTTTATTTTATTTTTATTTTTTCATATTTTTATATAAAATTTTATACTCTTTTTACTTCCTTTTTTTTATTTTAGTTATAGTTATTTTTTCTTTTATTTTTTCCTTTTATTTTTTCCGTTCTAGTAACAATTCCTCACTCTTTTTTACTTTAATATTTTTGTCTTACTTTTTTCATTTTTTCTGTAATTCAGCATTTTTCTTAATTTTATTATTTAAGGTAAAATGTTGTCACTTTTTTTCCTTTTTATTATTTTTTTCATTAAAAATTTCTCCGTAACAAATTTTAGCACTTTATTTCACTTTTATTTTTTTGTTATTTCTTGAAAAATAACTGAAACCTAAAATTAGTATGGGACACTTTTCACACAGTCAGTAATCGATTATATTCATCGATAGTAATTCCGTGTTACTTTTTTTTTTTTTTGAACTTTTTTATTTTATATTTGTTGATGATTTTTTGTTTAAGTTTGTACGAAATTTTAGGGGTTTTTATAATAAAAATTCTATCACTCTTTTTTAATTCTTTTTATTTTATTTTTTATAGTTGAATCGACAAATCCTAGAATTTGATATACTTCACTAATCATGGTATGCCAATATGCAGTATATCAATAATATGAGAATATCATCATTTAATCGTAATTATGGTCTACCAATATGTGGTACACCAAGAATAATTGGCATACCATTAAAACTACTCAAACAAGGTATACCATGATTCAATGCTAATTATGGCACATCAATATATAGTATACCAATAATATTAGGTATACTATTTGACATACTCAAACAAAGTTTACCACGATTCAATGCTAATTATGGTACATTAATATATAGTATACCAATAATATTAGGTATACTATTTGACATACTCAAAACAAGTTTACCATGATTCGACATTAATCATGGTACATCAATATATAGTATACCAATAGTATTAGGTATACTATCTAACATACTCAAACAAAGTTTACCATGATTCAACAACATTCATAATATACTAATGTGTAGTATACCAAGAAATATTGAGTATATCATTTAACATACTTAAACAATATACTATGATTCAACAATAATCATGGTAATACCAATCTGTAGTATAGTATTTAAAATACTCAACAAAGTATACCTATACTATGTAGTATATCATGATTCACCAGTAATCACGGTATAATATGTAGTGCACCAACACACATGGTAAAATATATAATACCAAGTATGTTGTGAATATCATTTAGCATGCCGGTAATCACAACATACTTAATGGCATGATTCAATTATAATTGTGATATACTACATAATATAGCATGTATATTGTGATATCATTCAACATACCAGTAATCACATTATACTATGACAATTGTAATCACGATATACTAAACAGTACCGCAATAATAATGATATACCAAACAATATGCAGATATATGAATATTGACAGAACATAATTTTATTACAAAGGTATACCACATGGTATAAGTTAACTTGAAGAAATAAGTAATAACACATGGAAGTTTCAAAAATTGAGATTTCTTCAAGCTAGAAGAACTGTGCGGTAGACTTCATTTGCCATCACCTTGGCCACAAGCTGTCACTGTTATATACCAAATTAATTGGAACCAACTTCCATAATTTTTCTTAAATACTTGATTCATTTTCCCCCAGTTTCATAATCCACCTCCATTAACATTACAGTTATGAATTCACATTCAACTCTATAGCATTCCTTCCATCCCCAAAAACCAGCTAACATAGGACTGTAATTCACTATCAAAATCCCGTCCTCTTCCGTCATTATTACCATTGATAAATCATCATTATAGCTCATGTTGTGTACCACCTAAATACGTATCAATCGTTTCTTGCCAGAATACCACCATAACCACAACCAATAATCAAGCCTCATTATCAATATTTTCAAAAAGCCATACTAAAATATAAAATTTGTCAAAATAATCTGTTGGTCAGATCTGAAACTTTCGATGAACTGCAGCTGTAATTTTGGAGGATTAAAATCATACCTTAGTTAAACCTGTGGGCCAAATCTCGAAGCATCGTTCACTAATTTGGAGTACAGAGAAAGAAGGACGAAAATGGAGAAGGAACTTGATGAAAAGGTAGAGCATGGCGCGAAGCTTGATGAAGAAGAATGAAAGCTTGAGGTTGAAAAATATGGTCACCGATTAAGTGCTGATAATTTGAAGGTTTGGGGTCTACGCTAGAAAATGGTGAATTATCATTAAGAAAAATTGGAATTTTGCTACAATCTATTAGAAAAAAAGGTAATAAATAAATTTGAATATGGTAAATTATCATTTATCGTATATGTTGTTGTTATTATCTCATGAAGAAAAAGAAGGATTAGTCCAATGGTTAAATTACCAGAAAAAGCAATATAACGCAGACGGTGCTCCGAACAATCACAACTCAACGGAGACTCCACAGCTTTCCTTTACAGATTTATACTGGGGTAGTAGCAGGGACAGAAATAGAAAATAAAAAAAAACTGGTAACTCCACTGAAATTACAAAAGAAAAGAGAGCAACTGGTGGTTCGGCTAATGGTATCTTCTCGAATTTAAATTGAATCCAATGGTCGCGGAGCTCCGAGAATTATCATCAAATGGTGAATGGTGAATTATCATAAAAAAATATCTGAAAAATTGGGGGAGATTCTTCGAGAATCACCATCGGGGAGGAAACGACGGAGCTCTGCAAAGTTTTAAAAGAATAGTATGTAAAAGTTTGGGGCAGCGAAGCGAAAATATGAGGCACCCGTGGTCATTTTATGTTTTAATGGTAGACGTGTCACGATCCCAAATTTCTATATTTTGATCACGATGACATTTAATATTTATTTGTTAGGCAAGTTAATATTAGACAATTACTTAATTAATTTTAACAATTTAAAACAGAGTAATAATAATTAACAATTGATAAACTTGGAAATGAACTAAGGTATCTATATGAATAACACGGTACTAAATCTACTCCCATAAATCCGGAGTCACAAATACAACTCATTTCAAATATCATATCATAACATTTCATATTCCGTTGCGGCGTGCAATCTAATCCCCCAATATCAATTCATTTCAGTATAGTTGCACACGCAACGCGATCCCCCAATATCAATTTATCAACATAAATAACTCAACACCACTATTTACAGAATTATCAACACAAAAGGGAAATGAAACGTGCAGAATAAGGAACTACCAATACAAACGGAGAATATTCAATACCTCATAATCTCAAACATTGACGATCATTAATACAAGAATAGTTAAATGGCTCACGTAGTCAAATAACATAATAGAGTGCATCAAATAATATAAGAGCAATAAAGCAAGTAAAAACATGTGACAATAAGAATATACAATTATGGTAAGTAGGACCATGTAGCAAGTAAGTAGATATTGAGTGAGAATTAACAAATCAAAACAAGTAACAATTAAATAAGAATTAACAAATAAATAATAGATATCAAGTAAGAATATGTAGCAATCAAAGCATATAACAAGAGATAACATGTAATAAAAGAAGACATGGAAGTACATAGCCGAATCCCGCATGTTTAATCACATGACGGTACATATACACTCATCACCTCACATATACACCGTTTCCTGAAATAATTCACATAACAAATACTCCAACAAGTCCTGATTCCCTCAAGTTAAGGTTAGACACAACACTTACCTCTTTGCGCAACCAACTCAACAATCAACCACGACTTTTCCTTTCGAACAAGCCTCCAAACCAACCAAATCTAGTCAAATATCGTTCAAAAAATTCAAAATAAGCTTTAAAAACTACGCACGAATGATAAATGTTCAATCTTTGATGAATTTGAAAAAGTCAGCAAAAGTCAACCTCGGGCCCGCTTAGTCAAAATCCAAGATCCGGACCAAAATTCGATTCCTCCATTCATCCCAGAGCACGATTATGTAATTTGTTTCAAAATTCGACATTAATTTGATGTCTAAATCTCAATTTTGCAACATCCTCAAATTTTACCCAAATCCTTAATTTCTACCAAATCCTAGATTTGATGTTTAAAACTCATGAAAAGTAATGGGAAATTGAAAGAAAGTAGATTAGAGTTACCTACCAATGATATTGGGAAGACGAAATTCTTGTAGAATTGCCTCTAGAGCGTTTAGGATTGAGAAATTATGTAAAAATAAGCTAAGTCTCGTTTTCTCCCTCTTTTACCTAGCTACAAGTATCACAATTGCGAACAACACAAATGCGAAGCACGGATCGCAAAAGCAACAAGTGCGTCAGAAGCCCAGAAGTTACAAATGCGACAAATTTCTCGCAAATGCAAAGGTACTCCCATCAATGCAACCAAAAGCTTCGCAAATGCGAAGCTGACCCATGTTGCCAGTAGTCGCAAATGCGAATAGGATGTTCACAAAAGCGGCCCTAGATAGTTTGCAAATGCGAACGTTTTCTCGCAAATGTAAGGTCACCCAGCTCAGGCCCCTGCTCGCAAATATGAACTCTTGTTCGCAAAAACGAGGCTCACAAATGCGAGCCAAACCTCGCAATTACGAGAATTGCATCAGACACCAGAAACAAGAGTTGCACCAGCAGTCCTCAAACCATCCAAACTCACCCGTAACGCATTCGAAACTCACTTGAGCCCCTCGGGCTCCAAACCAAATATGCACACAAGTGTAATAACATCATGTAAACTTTATCACTACCTCAAATCATCAAATAACAAGAATTGATCATCAAAACTCATGATTTTCTACTTGAAAGTTTCATTTCATAATTTTTTCACATAACTCTCTGAAATGAGCTCGGGTCACCCCGGACCCCAATCAAAAGTGCGTACAGGTGCAAAAATATCACATGAACCTATCGAAATTGTCAAACACCGATCCGAAGTCGTTTATCAAGAATGTTGATCATGGTCAACTCAAGTTCCATTTAAAGCCAAAAATTTCTTTTGTTTTTAAATTTTCACGTTAAAACTTTCCGATAAAGAAAAAGGGACCATGCATGCAAATTAAGAAATATTAAATGAAGTTAATGGAAGTCTCAGAACATAAAAATAAAGGCTAATGTTCAAAATAACCTACGGGATCGTCACAAAGAGGCTGTAATAAATTTCTCCGAGTAGGGTATTTCTATCCTTCCCCGTTAAATTAGTCTTCTGTTTTAGGTAGAATTACTCTTTTCCGAGCACAAGTTACAATTTTGAGTGTTCTGTGCTTTTGAAAGATAAACTCTTCTTAAGATCTGACTCAAAAGACAAAGTTGGTAAATTTGATATATCAAATCAAAATATTGAGAAAAATATATATTTTAAACCTTTTGGACTGGTAACATAGACAATAATAGAATTAACACTTCAAAGGAATATATAAAATTTGGTTAACTTTCGAACAACAAATACAAAATTCAAAATTCGAAAATTTGAGATCAAAGAATTTACACAGAAAAAGAAATTCGAAATTCAATTTAAAAATATTACAACTACTTTAAAAAATTTACACAAATACAACTTATTACAACTTTTTAACATTTAAATTAAATTATATGTAACTTATCATATTCCTTAAATAACTTGGTTAAGCGCATTTTAATAAAAAATTGAATCAGTTAAAGTATTTAACTTATTTCAAACTTATCAATACTCTCGCTTTCTTTAATATCCAATTATCTCACCCTACCCACACTTAGAAACCATTAATATCATTTTCTTCCACAATTTTAGGGAGTAAGACTGCTTTTTTCTTTCCACTAAACCTTTTTCTTCACCAATATGGCCTAATCACTACCTGTTTTTATACCATTCTTCATCTTTTTCCCAATTTCTAATATTATTAACTTGCATATTATCCCAAAACTTCTGGGCAATTTACATTCAATAGATGGTAAGGTTTTTTATTTGAGTGAATTCGTTAATTACATCCGAGGAAAAAATGGGTAGAAGATACATTCTCATTGCTGCAAATAAAACTCATGAGAAGGGAAAAAGAGACGTTATGTTATAGTTTTATTTTTTGTTTTTGTAGTTGACACACAACATACAGTATATTTGTTTCTTTCTTTCCAGTTGCATGCATTATACCATTATATGTGTATATAATATATTGTAACAATAGACTATAATAAATTTGAAAAAGGTCCAAATATAGTCCAGTATTATGAGAAAAAGTTTAAATATACTCATCGTTATACTTTGGGTCTAAATATTCCAATTGTTATACTATTGGTTTAAATATACTCTTTTTTTGTTAAGTTAGTCCAAGGTGAATATCTAATCCTACGTGACACTGACATTTGATGAGGCGTATGCCACGTGACATACTACCTCAGCGCCCCTAAAACTATTTTACCCTCTCTTCTATTTGTTTTTCCATCACTAAAATCTTCTTTCCCTCCACCTTATGGTTGAGGTGGTAATTATTGAAGTTTTAGCCGCTAAGTTAACGACTGGGACGTGGTTATGAAGAAGTATGCCATCATTAGCAGCAATCATGCCAACCTACAAGAATTAAAAAAATGACTGAGCAGTTGTAATTGCCGATCAATTCAAAGAGCAAAACAGTAGTCTCTTCGCATACACACACCTTCGGTAATCTGAAGTTCTGAAGTTTGAACCAACACGGTTGACCTCGGCGTGTGTGACAGCCATCCAAAGCCATAAAATCACTATATAAACTCAACATACACAATCCATGAGTGATCCCATCACCCTAATCCATATAATCCCCTCAACACCACCTAATCGAAGATTCTTATACAATGGTTCATTCATTCGCAGAATTGTTGGTCTCTTACCTTGCCTAGTTTGCAAAATAAGAGACCGTATATTCACCTCATAAGACTCGAACAATGCAAATCACCAATAATCTCCAAAAGAACAGGCACCTTCTTTAAAGTGGTGAAACCGATTTGGATCACGAACAACTATTACCCTACTTGTAATCTGAGAAACAAACTTACAAAATGTGTGACAGTCACCACATACCCTAAGGTTCATCATAATCCTAATAGTGGAATGTTCAGGTGTGGTTATGAGGCCAAATGCAATAGCCAACTTTTCAGTGGGAATATATATGGTGCCCACAAAAATTATAGGAGGTGGAAAAACAAATAGAAGGGAGGGGTAAAATGGGTTAGGGGCATTGAGGTGGCCTGCCTGATCACGCGCAACTTTAGTCCTAAAAAGGATAAGCGGTCGCTGCAAATATAATCCGGTCTAAAAGTTTGGAGTCGAATCCCATAAAGAACTACGGCTTAGCTACAACGGTTTACTATCACTAAAAAGACAAGATCGAACAATTCCTAAGTTATAAATATTAAGATTTTTATATCTAATTAACTAATAAATTAAAGTAGTAGATTAACAACTACAGATACTAAGGATTGGAGAAAAGATTAAGGAGGTCTAGAGTTATGATTTCCCCAATTGTCGGAATCCTTCCCGCTATGTCTTCTATAATTTTCCTATGTTTTCTCTACCGATCGTGAGTAATTTGGGTGTTGTAGCTCTCTCTCGAGCAACTACTTCAATTTACTAGACGTATTCTCTCGAACTATGCTAGCTGGCACTAATTTACCGCTCACTACGATCGCACCAAGGTTTCGTTTTCTTTAATCCCGCCTTTAGACCCTTTGTATTGATCTTTCACATATGTTAGGAGTGATGCTGTTTAACAACTACCTAAATGCATACTCTCTCTCGAGCAATACACACTAAATAGGCACAGTCAATTGATGGTCATTCAATCAACAATAATAAACACATAGTTGACCAAGTAGTGAAATCCAACGGCTCAATTATATAAAAACATAACAAGAATTTATCCTACAAAGGGTTGCAAGTTAACAAATTAGCTATTCATAGTCATGCTAACAATCATGATAACAATTGAAAGCATTAAAATACATATTACAGAATAACGAAAGAGAAAACTCGTGTAATTCGTTGCTTCCAAGAGTTCCCGTAGCCTTTGCCTCTCCAATAATGTCTCTCCCCCTTAGAAATAGGTTTAGAACCCCTTTTATACATGTTGTGGGCGTGTAGGGTCGAAACTATCAAGTCCTAGCCAAAATAGGACGAAATTTGCCCTAGCCGTCTCGCTTGGCGCCTGGCGCCAATCAGGACGCCAAAATTTTTCACTATTCCGCCTTTGGCGTTTTGATTGGTGCCTAGCACCAACCTGGGCACCAAACTCATTCTCTCTCCAAATTCTTTTGTTTTTGCTTCACTTGGCATGCTTGCTAAATCATTTCAAATTGACTCCTACATATATAAACACCATTATTAAGCTCGAGTCACAAATATTTACACCAAAGTTAACAAGATTGAGGTATAATGCAAGGCAAATTACATGCGAAAATATGGATTTTTAGACTAACATCACCACCCCACACTTAAGCTCTTGCGCGTCCTTGAGCAACCTAAAACCTTGCAAACCAAACAATGCACGCAAGACATCATACAATGGAGGAACAATTGGCAATTCAACACATTACACCTATGATCATGGTAGATATCAACAATTAAGTCCTTGCATACGCATTCATACCTTTCCCAACTTTCACATGCCGGAATATTAGTGACCAATTAAAAACACTCAAATAACCTGCCTATAACCACCCAACCTCAAAGACCGACTCGTCGCCAATAAGCACTCTCAACTCGTGCAGTCACCAAACAAGAGATGTTTAATAACGTCAACTATCTGTCATGGAATCATGTGTCTCACCAAAGAATAAGAGGGTATTTCGTCCATACATTCAAATATGCATTCGAATAAAATTTAAGGACATCACATATATGAACAAAGAACCACTCACTCTCACAAAGAAATTCATGTGCACTCTGTGGTTGTACCATAGGCTTGCCCGTAGTGTCTATCTCCACTCTAAGCTCGTAAAGTCTAAGATCAATTAGGTCTTTACGGGTTGTAATGTAGGCTAAGGGACGGGTAGGATATATTTTGACAGTAGTAACTAACCTCCTAAGCACTTTAATGCACTACACTTTACTTTCAAATATACACTCTTCATAACCAATTCAAGCAATGCCACGAAATCATATACACTTGGCCCTTCTTCTTTAAGCAAAACTATGCATTCACTAGCCCGGATTGAGAGGACTAGGAGGTGTATTTTCTCTTTTTGGTCAATTTGTATTTTCTTTGCTTCTCTTTTTCTTCTCTTTTTTTTTTTTTTTGCTTTTTCAACACTCTCCATAAATTTAGTATGTCCGGCTAATGATCTTCTAAAATATACATGCACCTTTTGGCCATTTCTATGGTTCCACTCAAGAGCTACCCCAACTGTCACCTTACTCTTCTAGCGACTTAAATGCTTTCGAAGGTAAAGGTTCAAAAAAAATTAATAAAGAACAAAATGGGAGTCGACTTGTAATGTCGGTGCCAAAGAAAAAGCTTATAGGCTCAAATGCGCTATCTAATGATAATTTTATTTATGGTGGTATAATAGCTTAATGGACAATCGAATACATGCCTACATCATCTCCTAGACTCACAAAGCTTATTTATTTCGCTTCGACTAACACACAGGGCAAGTTCTAGAGAAACACATGATAGTAAAGAATGTAATCAACATCTCACATCACATAATACACATGACCCCAGTCGGGACGGTTCCATTCCAACTCTCAAGTTTAAGCAATTATTCACAAAGTCAAGAAGTATTAAGCAATAAATCACTACATGAACAATGAGTCAAGTAACTGAGAGAAAGCGCCACAGACAGGTTATTCAATCTTTCACGGCATCAATTTTTATCAAAACATGTTAGGAAGGTAATTTGCATGCTAAGGCCTAACTATGTTAGCATCAAACAGATCAAAAGGCACGTAACAACACTCAAGTTTTCCCTCGATTCCAAAAAAATAAAAATACTCGATTCAAGTTACATCCCCTGAAAGAACCGATTGCCAAAAGAAAAATCAAGGGGGATTATTATCTACTTACGACTAAATAAAAACAAAAATATTTTTGAATTTTTTGTTTAGACTTTAATCCCTCAAGAATACTGTCTAAGAGATCTATCGTCAGGAGAAGTCTCTTTTTTTTTTTTTAAGTCAAACTAACACAATTAAAATATCATAGAAAATCACCTATACAATCTCCTCACCCCATACTTAAAATTGTGCATTGTCCCCAATGCACACCATAAATAACAAGAAGGTGAAAGAAACTCACTGGTAGGCCAAAAGGCCGAAGCATTAGCAGGTCATGAGATACTCAGACTTTTTCCAGGCCTGGTCCTTTGTGCGGGCACCCTATACTTAGTTCCAACCATCTGATTTGCTTTTGCTTCATTCCAATGAATTTATTTTCCATGCTCCTACAAAATAAAAAAAAAACTACACTATAAAAATAATATGATAAAAATTAAAGAAATAAAAAAATAAAAAAAATAAAAAATTATAAAGTTCGGTTGCCTCCCAACAAGCGCCTTAGTTAACATCGTGGCACAACATGAACCACTTTTTGCTTCCACTTCGAGCTTATGAATTGGACCCCAAGTTTTGATTCTGCTCTATGATCATGCTCATAGGGCGATACAAATTGTTGCGAGCCAAAAATTAAGTGATTTTTTATGCACTTTTTGGCTTTCAACTGGTGACTGTCACCTTTCCTAGACGGCATTGAAAATTTTGAAATATATGGCTCGTCTACCTCTTCCCTTATCTCCTTTCAGCACTCGTAAGGATCCATTCTCATTTTACCATCCAAACACAATGTAGAGAAGTGTTTGGAATGAGGTCTAACACGCTCAAATACCTGAACTTCAAGATGTTCAACATTCTCTAAACCAATGACACTAGAGTCTACTAAATATTTTTCCTCAATGTCCTCGGTTGACTCTAGTGTCACGCCTTCAACATCGACATCATCAAATTATAGTTGGTGGGTTTGGTCGTATTCTACTCTCAATTCCTCCATTATAATGGCAATTTCTGCCACTAATGCATGCTCTTCTTGGCTACTATCCACAATGTCAGCTTGTTGCGCTTTACAAGGATCAGCTAATTGACTCACTTAAGCCTCCAAGTTGCTCATAGTTGTCTATTGCCTTTGCATCTGCAGTGGTTTCTTATCATATTGTACCACAAGGAACTTCAACATATCCATGATCTCCTTCAGGTCAGTATTCCCAAGTTCTTTGTTCCTATTAACTTCACAAGAAAAAGTAGAAATATCATCATAAAGAGTTGGGGGAGGATAAGGAAGATCAAAAGTAGAATTACCAATACTGAAACTTCCATAAATCCAAGATGTCATGTTTCTCAAATCAACAAGTAAAATAAAATAAAGTTTAAAAAGAAAAGAACAAAACAAAATAAAAGTTCAAACTTGAAACTTAGCAATATGTACAGCTACAGCTACCCCGTTAATTCCCCGGAAACGGCGCCAAAATTTGATCACGCGCAACTCTAGTCCTAAAAAGGATAAGCGGTCGCTGCAAATATAATCCGGTCTAAAAGTTCGGAGTTGAATCCCATAGAGAACTAAGGCTTAGCTATAACTGTTCAGTATCACTAAAAAAGACGAGCTCGAATAATTCCTAAGTTATAAATATTAATATTTTTATATCTAATTAACTAATAAATTAAAGTAGTAGATTAACAACTACAAATACTAAGGATTGGAAAAAATATTAAGGAGGTCTAGAGTTATGATTTTCCCAATTATCGGAATCCTTCCTGCGACGTTTTCTATAATTTCGCCTTAGTTTTCTCTATTGATCGTGAGTACTTTTGGTGTTGTATATCTCTCTCTCGAGCAACTACAATAATTTACTAGACATATTCTCTCGAACTACGCTAGCTGGCACTAATTCACCGCTCACTACGATCGTACCAAGGTTTCGTTATCTCTAATCCCGCTTTTAAACCCTCCGTATTAATCTCTCGCATACGTTAGGAGTGATGTTGTTCACTACCTAAATGTGTACTCTCTCGAGCAGTACACACTAAATAGGCACAGTCAATTGATGGCCATTCAATCAACAATAATAAATACGTAGTTAAACAAGTAGAGAAATCCGACGGCTCAATTATATAAAAACATAACAAGAATTTATCCTACAAAAGGTTCCATCAAAAACTTAGTTAACAAATTAGCTATTCATAGTCATGCTAACAATCATGATAATAATTGAAAGCATTACAATACAGATTAAAGAAGAACGGAAGAGAAAACTGTTGTAATTCGTTGCTTCCAAGTGTTCCTGTAGCCTTTTGCCTCTCCAATAATGTCTCTCCCCCTTAGAAATAGGTTTAGAACCCCTTTTATACATGTTGGGGGCGTGTAGGGTCGAAACTACCAAGTCCTAGCCGAAATAGGACGAAATCTGCCTTGACGCCAAAATTTTTCACTATTCTGCCTTTGGCGTTTTGGTTGGTGCTAGGCACCAACCTGGGCACCAAACTCATACTCCCTCCAAATTCTTCTGTTTTTACTTCACCTTGTATGCAAGCTTGCCAAATCATTACAAATTGACTCCTACACATATAAACACCATTATTAAGCTCGAGTCACAAATATTTACACCAAAGTTAACAAGATTGAGGTATAATGCAAGGCAAATTACATTTGAAAACATAGATTTTTAGCCTAACATCAATGCCACATGGCATCCATCTCATCAAATGCCAGTGCCACGTCGGATTGAATGTCTACCTTGGACAAACTTAACGGAAGAAGGTATATTTGAACCAATAGTATAACGGTTGTGGTATATTTTCGCCCAAAGTATAGCGAGGGATATATTTAAATATTTTCTCATAGTACAGGAATATATTTGGCTCTTTACGGTAATAAATTTTGATCTACATTGAGCTTTTGTAAGGTGTTCATCAATGTCTATATATTGTATAATTACATATAATATATGATATATATGTACTGTGTGTGTATATATATGATATACTATTATAATTATATAAAATATAATTTATATAAGTAAATTGTACAAGTATGAATGTGTATTCTGACAGTGTGATAATTAATATATACTTAAGGGTGTGGCCCGTCCCGGGCTTGGGCCTAATGGGCCTGGCGGGCACGGGCCTGGCGGTCTTGGGCTAGGGGACCGGCCCGCTATGGGCCTAAGCCCACACGGTCCCGGGCCAAATGGGCCGGGCCCGCGGGCCCAACGGGCCTAATGGGTCGAATTTTTTTTTTTTTAAATCAATGGGATTTTTTTGTAAACCATATATGCATATATATATATATATATTGTATATATATTTTATATATATTGTATGTATATTTTGTATATATTGTATATATATAATATGTATATATACCATATCATATTGAAAGACAAAATAAATTGCAAAGAAATATTCAAGAGAATGTCTTATAATCTTTATTATTATGGAATTAACAAAAAATGGCATTTTCTTTCTTAGTCTTCCTTCCCCCAATGGAATGAGCACAATAAGGTACTAATACCACCATTAAAAGGAAAAAAAACTAAGAAAGTTACATATTACTCTAAGTATTATCCCTAACAAATCTCATAAATCCTTCAAGGTTCGGAGGAACTTGCGTTGGCGGCGATGGAAAAGAGGCTTGTTCATCACCGCTCCCGGGCGAAGCCGCATCTTGCTCAAGTTCTGATAGCATTTCTTCAT